>JAHWLE010000178.1:0-31226 GCA_024679135.1 Phytophthora foliorum
ACGGCGAGTACATTGCCGCGTCCTACGTCAAGTGGGTGGAGAGCGCGGGCGGCCGCGTCGTCCCCATCCCGTACAACGCGCCCAAGCCGTACCTAGAGCAGTTGCTGCCTCAGCTCAACGGGCTGCTCTTCCCGGGGGGCGCCGCCACCGTCAACGACCGCGCTGAGCGGCTGTTCCAATTGGCGCTGGAGCTCAATGACAAGGGCGTGCACTTCCCCGTGTGGGCCACTTGTCTGGGCTTCGAGTGGCTTTTTCAGCTCACGACGAGGGACATGGCGTCCCTAAACAACGGACTCGACGCCATGAACGTGACGCTGCCGCTGAACTTCACCGCTGCGGCTCCATCCAGTCGCCTCTTCAGCCAGGCCAGCCCCGAGCTCTACTCGTGGCTGCAGGACAAGCCTATCACCATGAACAACCACGAGCAAGGCATCACCCCCGAGAGGTTCAGCCAGTACGCGTCTCTTACGGACTTTTACACGGTCTTGGCGACCAATGTGGACCGACAGGGGGTGGAGTTCATCTCGGCCTTTGAGGCCAAGCAGTACCCTGTGTACGCCGTGCAGTTCCACCCAGAGAAGAACAGCTTCGAGTACGGAGAGTACCAGGACGGCATCCCCTACGAGGTGATCGACCACTCGCGTGAAGGGGTCGCCAGCGGACAGTTTTTCGCCAACTTTTTCATTGACGAAGCTCGCAAGAACGACTTGCGGTTCGAGGACCCCAAGGTGGAGCGCAAGGCGCTGATTTACAACTACCAGACGTCCACGATCACGGACCCGGGCTTCGTCGAGTCGTACATCTTCAAGCACGACTTCAAAATGGACTTCTGGAGTGTGCAGATGTAATCGAAGAAGGCTGTGTAGAGGGCATCTTGGCGTGTATTTGTGGTAGGGTCATGGCACGAACCAACTACAGAGAGAATACCTAATAGACCTCGGCCAGTACAAACTGCGTCTTCTTCACGCTGGACGACACGAGTTTGAGTTTGAATTTCCCAGCATTCAGATGAACGTCGTCCCCGACTTTCAAAGAAAGCACGCGCACAGAATCCTCGAGCGCACCCGCCACAGTGCTGCTGATTTCCACCTCGCACTCCTCCAGCGCTAGCAAAACCGCTTCCGTCGGCAGCGCAAGCGAGACGTCGGTAATTGCACAGTCGTCAGTTGAATCCTCTTGCAGCGTGAAGCGATACACTCGGCATTCCGGCTCGTTGTTGAGAAGCTCGATCCCATGGCCGGCGTGCAGTGGCAAGTTACCGTTCGGTTCCACATCCGCCTTCTCCTTGAGCAATTCGACTTCAATGATGAACGCAGGTAGCTCGCTCGTGGTAGCAACATGAATGAGCTTGTCCTTGGTGTGATCGCGGCAAAAGACGGCACCTTTGCTCTGCACTAGCGGACGAGGCTGCTCGCCGTACGGTTGCTCTATGACGTCGAGCGGTGCCATGACCACGTAAAATTCCGTACTTGAGGTGCTGGTGCCACAAGCATGTCGTGTACGGAGGAAACTCGGCGCACACGAGACGCACGGTGTCGCTGCGCCAGCGTTGCTTATGCAGTGGCTCGAAGTCCACGAGCACGTAGTCGACGCCCGGCGTGGCAGTCTCCTTGGGTTCCATCAGGCGGCACTCACTTGCGTTTACGGGATATTTGAGAATGACTCTAATGCTGTTGACTGGCTAAAGACAGATACCGGTAAGTACTGCTGAGACTTTTTGCTAGAAACACGATGGCTACAACACGGAAGTTGGGTAGATTCAAGCCAGACTTATTAGAGCACTTCTTGTCCTGCGGTTCCGTATGAATGGATTGGTACACTATCGATTTTGTCGCTTTCAAAAAGAGACACCGTCGCTCGTTTCGCTCAGGTGTTCGCTCGCGCATTGCAACGCTTCTCGGCCGACTCAGTAGACCTCAGCGAGGATGAACTGCGTCTTCGTGGGCGACAGGAGCTTGATGTTAAACTTGCCAGCGGTCAGCTGGACGTCGTCCGCGGCCTTCAGCGACAGTTTACGCTCCGTCTCGACGTTCGGGTCTTCGGACGCGTTGGTCACTTCCACCTCGCAGACGTCCAGCACGACCAGCACGGCACCCGTGGGAAGGTAGAGCGAGATCTCGGTGGTTGACTGGGCCTCGTCCTCCAGGGTGAGGCGGTACACCCGGCACTCGGGCTCGTCATTGAGCAGCTCAACCCTGTCGCTGGCGTGCAGTGCCACTTGGTCATGGGCCACGACGTCCTCCTTCTTCTTGAGCAGCTCCACCTCCACGATGAAGAGCGGCGAGTCGTGACTGGTGATCACGTGCAGCAGCCTGTCCTTGGTGTGGTCGCGGCAGAAGACGGAGCCCTTGTCCTGCACGAGCGGACGCGGCGGCTGGCCGATGGGCTGCTCCGTCACGTTGAGCGGCGCCATGACCACGTAGATGCCGTAGTTGAGGTGCTGGTGCCACAGACTGCGCGTGTGCGGCGGGAACTGCACGCACACGAGACGCACGGTCTCACTGCGCCAGCGTTGCTTGTGCAGCGGCTCGAAGTCCACGAGCACGTAGTCCACGTCCTCTTTGCTCGGGGCTTGGGGGACTTCCGTGGGTGCCATGCTGCTCAGTCTCCAGTTCTGCTGGGTCGCCAACGAGTTGGGGAATGAGCTACGTCAGTGCTTCAGATTTGCAGGGCGCGCGCATGTCTGTCACACCCGCATACAGTTGTGCCCCCCGTGTTCGCCAGGGTGGTCCCTGGAATTCCTGAAATTGATAAAGTTTATTGGAAAGCAGGTGGGCACCCATTGCACATACAAATTGCCGTCATCCGATCAGTTTGAACAAATCGTTTTAAATTATCTCAGTTGTCCTTCTAATCAAGTTATGGAGTTTATTAGAGGTGAGTGGTGGCGAATACGGGGGGCACAACTGTATGCGCAAGCAGTGGCGCTCTTGTCGCAAGGCCAGCCAGCACCCATAAGGCATCAAGTTCTTGCTGTCCGTCGCTGTTTTGCGCGGCTTCGAGGATTTGGGCAGCCCACTCGTGCAAAACGTGTTGGGAGGATCCACAGCTTTACGAGAAGGCAATATCATTGTCTTCACAGGATTATCAAGTGATGCAGCAGTATCAGAGTGGGGCCGGCTTGCTTGCCACCATAGCTGCCATTGACGACAAACGAGCCCCAGAGGTGACGCACCACTTTGCTACTGCACCCAACTAACTACCCGTTCGAGGTCTTACCTACAGTGATTGGGCGGTTCCTGAAAACTCAAATCGCCTTTTGGTCGTACTAAACGCAGCATAAAAAATCCGAGGGCAGCTGCGCATTCGTATCAATTTGGCCCGGGGAAGGAAATCTGTACGGGGTGGTTGCCACCCCCGACAGATTGGTACAGCGTACTATTTTTCAAAGATACGCACTGCAAGCCCCGGAGTCAGTTCGAACTTGGCGCTGAAGGTACATGGAGGAATATGGAGCCCCCGGTCGAGACAACCAGCTCGCAACTGCAGCACCTGCCGACAACTAACAGCGTTTAAGTGCCGCTCACACAGCTAACGTCACCTCTACCTGCAGTCATGGGTCCAAAGCCAAGCATACAGTCACCCATCAAGACGACAGAACGGAACGTATCATCGAGTATCAGCTCGGATATCCCTCTCACGCAGTTGACTCTGTCGCCATTAACGCCGACGACTCATCTACCAAGTCCTGCTGGTTCAACGCATATTGATTCAGTTGCGCCTGCTCCAGCACCTTCTCCGGCAACTCCGACAACAGCACCTACTCCAGCAACAACACCTCCAGCTCCATCTCCAACATCCGGAAGCGATGGACTGACAGATAGAGTAGGTCGGCGAACGCGACGCAGACGCACCCTTGCTCTAGCAGCAAGAGGAAGCGGCTTTACAAGAATTGAAGTCGACAACCTTCTCGCTTTGCTTGAAACCATGAAGCCAATAGGGCGAGATGAATGGGAGACGGTTGCGCGTTGTCACAACGAGAACAATCCCGGCGTTGACCGCACTGTTGAGAGTCTTCGCGGCAAGTTTGCCAAGCTCTATAAGACTAATATGGGGACGGGGAACCCTCCCATGCCTGACGACGTTGCCCGTGCTATCCACACAGCGACCACTATTACACAGCGAGCTGATCTGGTTAGAGGGGACGACATTTCGGAAGATGCTGCTGAGATTTTTGCGGATGATGACTCTGGCAATGATGCAGATACAAGCTCCCGTACTGCTGTTGCTGTTGCGGCTCGTCCACTGGTTCTCCCTCGTCAAGCTCCTGAGCCTAGTGGAAACGGTGATGATGATCTGCTATCGCTGGCGCTTATGATGGTGTTGCAAGAGCAACGTCAGAGGGAGGCCGATCGTGAGTAGCAGCAGCGTTGGCGTGAGGAAGACCGTCGCCAGCGTGAACAAGATCGGGCTGACGACCAAGAGAGGAGCAATCGTATATTTGAGTTACTTGCAGCAGCTTTGGTGGGAATAATCAAGGTAATGCAAGCTAACAAGGGGAACAACTAACTAGCCTACACCAGTGTTAGTGCATTCCGCTCTAAGCTGGGTATGTAAACCGATAGCAACTGGTTAATGCCTACAAGTCTCGCTCGGAGATTGAACAGTAGCACGCATGTATCAAGAATTAGCCGTCGTTCGCCGCGCTCCTCGTATTCTAGACGATCTTTAAGCCTGGGAAACGAGCTCTGGAAGGCTCGCATTCCCCACTCTACTGTGTGTCGTGCTGACGTTGCTTGGCGTAGCACTTCCACATCCGAAGCAGTTGATGCAGCACCTCTTGACTGGACTTGATAAGTAACGTGTAATCTCTGGCAGCAAAAGCTGAGTCCACCACGCACCTCACACCGTATGATTCATAGGCAGCTTGCAGTTTCTGGTAGATTCCACCTTACTCTGATATTTGCGAGTCGTGTAGCGATCCAGGTGCGTTCATTGCGCACGCAACAATGGTTCCGTCAGGTACAAACACAAGCACGTTGCCGACATAGTGGTCGTGTTTCCAACCATTGTAGAACATATTCTGAATCACGCAATTTCCGCTTTGTTGAAGGTAAAGTTTCAGTCCATCTGCTACAACGAAAACATCATGAAGTCGAGAGTGCCGGCGATGAATTGCCCGTTGATACGCTTGGATCGCAGCGTAGTCTGGCATTTTAACGGCAGCACTTGGATCCTTTGAGAGAACTCGAATCAGAATTCTTCGCCCAAAGCGAATGAACAGCGAGCATACGCTTGCAGTGACCCCGAAAATGATGCACAAAGAGAACTCCCCGCCGCGAGTTCGTGTCCAGGCTAACGCGAGAGCCAGAGACTGTGTGGCATCTAGTAGGCGTCGACGTCGGCGGGTATGGTCACGAACCCGATGGATGGCAGCACCAGACGGCCCGTAAAGTGTATACTCGGTGTAGGTTTGCTCAAAGAAGCCTAAGACGCAGCGAAAGGCTCTGTGATCTAATCCAGTCAACGTGATGAGCGATTGGTCACCCCCAGACCCAAAGAGCGTCGCAAAACCAGACATACTGGGCCACTGAAGTGCTGCACGAACCACTCTGTGGTCGCGTTGGCGGCGTTGACGTCTGCTTAGTCTTGACCGAAACGATTGCCTGGTACGTGAAGCTCAGCGACGTTGGATAGAAGCTAGGAGAACGATCGCTGTGGAGGTCATCGCTGTTACAGCGCAAGATTTGATCTACTTAAACTGTATTTTCAGGACGCACACACTTTGGTACGACCAAAACCACACCTTTTTCTGCGCTTCATTGATACACGCAAAATGGATTTTCAGGAACCGCCCATTATATAGTGGCATCTCTTTGCTTCTCTCCATTAATCGTGGGCGTGGACGCCGTCCACTGGACGCACACCATTCACGGCACCTATGCAATTGATTTACTCTTCGACCTTGGTGTACTCTGCTTCGTGATTAATCGTCGTCTTCGTCAGAGTCACTACTGCGATACATTTGCTACAATTACCAATGCTTTGATCTACCGCGGCGTGCTCGTTTTGGTGTCGAACTGCCTCAACGGGTATTGGAAGTTTTTGTTTCGTGGCGAATCGACCCGGTGCGGCGAGGTGTTTCGCTACAACCAACCGCTCGCCGAAAGAATGTTCGCAACGCTGATGCACGGCACATCACATCTCAACCAGAAGACCAATTGACATCGGTTGAAATGGCTACGGGAGCAGCTACATCTATCGCGACAGCCGGCGTTGTGTTGCTATAGATGCTGTCTATGGCAGCGGGCCAATGGTAATTTCTTAGTGGTGACGGAAGTCATGTTGACATTATTGACCTTGTAGCTCATGCGCGTACGCTTTGCCAAACCTTTACGTGTACGAAATCTTAGGAAATGGCAGTGTCAACCAGACAGCACAGATCGTGTGCCCGTAGACTATTATCCCCTGGTCCGATCTCGCACACTTAGGAGTAGCCAAACTCTCCTAGACATCACTTAGATTGGGTTGCATCTAAAAATCCATGAATTGGCATAAACCACAACTCCTTCATAGTCTTGTCGGCGTAGCGCCTTGCCATTCGATAGTTATCCTCAGAAATATCAAAAGTCTTTCGAACCAAGCCAATGATTACTTAGGTCTGTTTGGCTCGGGTGCTTGAACGCCTTCTTCCGCTATTTCAGTCGTCATCAGATTTAGAAGATGGCATTCCTCTCCTTCTCGCTCCTCATTCTGCTCCCCAAGACGCATTTCCTGTCCATATCGTGTTTATAGGCAGCCGAAGTGCGAAGTTGGAGCGACCCTAGTTGGCGACGATGACTGGCATCATATCACGCGTTGCCCCACATCGGGGGTCGGCGAAAAATATTCCCTCGATGCAGCTTCGAAACAGGAAACCAGGCCACCCAGGGAACCAAAAGAAGCGAATCACCGGTGCACAGCTTTTCAATTTGGTGAGACGGGTAGCAGGAGTGGCTGCTGCGCTAATGTACGCTGGTGTCGGACTTCAGGCGACATATAAAACAATCGATGTGCTACAAGGAAGAACTGTCGGCACTGAGTCGTTTGGCACAATGGAAGCCGAGCTCATCGTCGGGTACTGTGGAGACGGACTCATTCGGGATAGTCCACTGGTACAGAATGTATTACGCGGTGACACGACCCCAGCACGCAACGAAACACTGTACCTACAGTCACCAACCTCCACGTCGTTTACGACTTGTGGTGGTATGGAGGGGTTTGACGCCGACATCTATAACCACCCGTTCCTGTACACAGGCTTCATGGGGCTCATCTTTACAAGTTCATACAACCTCACCATTTTACAGGATCTGGAGTTTATTATGCCGATAGTTGACTGCACCTCCCCTCCCTTGGTGAAAGGGGATCCCAGTTTGTTGCGTGTGTACAATTTGGTGCGCCGCAAAAGCGACCCAGAGGAAGTGCACATCGTTGCTATTTCGCTATCAACTCAAGATTACCGAGTTCAAGAACAGAGCCGGAAGGGTTCAGCTATCTTAGCCACACTCTTCTCTGTGGATGACATGCGAGCTACCAAAGTCGACCAGTACTTTGTCCTTGGCTTGGACTACCCATACACAAGCGCACCTGCTTTCGATGTGTACACGCTGGATGGGGTGTCTACGGACGGCTACTGGGAGCTATCCAGCATCCCACGAAATGAATCATCAGACGCTATCAAACACGCACGCACTGCTCGTCGTCGAGGATTTTATCTTCATGCTGAGTCGGAGCAGGCAAACATGCGCAATTTGTACTGGAAGATAGAGTCAGAAAGTCCTTCTAGCGCTCTGTCAACGTGGGAATGGTACGGTGAGCCCACTATCGTCGATTCCTGGGCGTGGGTGCACGGCATTCACTTGATCTTCGCGTGGCAGACAATTTTCTCTTTAGGCGTGTTGGCGATCGTGGTCATTCGCAACTTGCGCATGGGCAAGATTTGGATCGGTGACGCTTTTGCTTCCGTTTCAAACGGCACTTTAATGATGCGAGGATTGCTGGTAATGGCGTCCTGGTACGTGAATGAGTACTGGACGCTAGTAGAGTTCTGTCTCGCCAACGCCAATGACATCTCCGGCTCGCAGAAAGTAGTCATCCGTGGAGAACTTGCACACGCGGACCTACTAGTTACATTTCTCAGCATAATCGGGCTCATTGGGCGCTTCACTAAAGAGCGCATTGACCCAGCTTTTGCGCTTTTCCTGTTTGAAATAATTCATAGCAATCGCCAGGATATCATTCGCGGGACTGCCTCGGTGTTGAAAGTGGTCGTGGCCTACTCCAATACCGAATATCGCGCGGGTATTGCCACAGTCACCGACGCACAGCGCATGTTGACACCGATGCGTCTCTGGACTACCGACATGCTCAATGGCGTCGACTTCAGCTTTTTGGCTGCCTCCCTCTTTCCGAAAGTTCTGCTGGTCTCGCTTATCCTCATCTACGTGGTTTTGCGAAAGCTCTTCCACCGAGTATATCCAGACCAACAAGGCACAGGAGTTCCCGGACGGAGCAGTGCAGATCGATCTGCGAACGAGAGAGCTGCCACCGCCCAGAAAGGAAACCTCACCAACTTCGAAATATCCACTGGTGCCGAGCTCGAAGCCCGATACGGGCTCATCTCCGACTACAAGAACTACGTCTTCTTCAAAGGTCTCAAGTTCGCATCGGCCGACGGTGTGTACTGCTCCGGGTACGTGGTGGCAAACGGCCGTTTTTTGGTAGGTTCGAAGGACCTGTTATCGATCATCATGATCAAGGCATTCCGGTCTCGGTTCACGAACGTGTACGTGTACGCGGTGGACGGTAACACGGTTCAGCGTACAGCTCAGCTTGTATATCCTGAGACGATGAGTTGGCAAGACTTGATCTCCCTCAACATTAACATTCTAGCCTAATACCGAATACAATTCTGGGTAATAATAATAAAAAAGAACTCTAGTGCTTTGAATTATAACTTACCGTGGCAGGTAGAGGTCCTTCTTGGCTTCGGTCTACTCTGAGAATAGCGGAAAGGCGTTTGACGAGCTTCCTGAGTCGACAAAAACTTGACACGTCTTGTCCAAAACGAATTGGGAATGCAACTCCTCATTTTCACTGCTGATCACCAACCACGACAAGAATGCTAACGACGAGGCACGCATGCGTCCGCATCATTCCGATATCGACAGACGAATAAAACTAAACAAACCGAGATGCAGTTAGTGCGACTTGTGCAAGCGTTGGCAATTCCACACAACTTGCATATCAGCTACTTCAAGTAAAGGATTTTTTTATAAATATTTGTACTGATTGTATGTCTACTGATTCCGTCGATGCCTGTCCATCTGACCGAGACGATAGACTTGCGATTTACCACCTCCCTGATCTTGTCGGCCTACCTGATGTGAAACGAGGAAAAGGTGCGAGCACAAAAACATCTATTGTGATCTTGAAGAAACTTAAGGGCGGAGGACTCGACTGAGAAATTCAATATTTGGAAAACGGTACATACCGAATTCCCTATGTCAAGCCATGCTAGATGTCAAGACATACACTTGCTTTCCAGCCAATAGAAAGTTAGATTTGCCTTGCGTCACCCAAATTCTGTGTACCCTATGTCAAGGCATACAGCAAGCAATCTGGAGGAGAAGATGCGCGTCTTGAACGATTTAGCTGAGCACGGTGGCATCGCGAGCACAATCAAGAGCTTTTACCCCGACACGGCGCCTGCTAAAATTAACAGTCATATAAACTATGTGATATAACTAGTAAAGAGCATCACTTAGGGTGATGCTTCGGGGGCGACCAACCCAAAACTATGTGAACACACAGTTTTCGGCGAACGCCCCCCAACACCCTTTCAGAAAGAACACGCAGCACCGGAGCAAGATGACCAAGATGAAGACAACCACAGCCGTCGGGAGCAAGCAGAGGACGACCAAGGGTAGCCAACAAGTGCACGTGTAAGTAGTCTGACTAACGAAACGCTAACCACTCTGGATGCTGTCGTTGCAGCGTGCACTGGGTCGCCCACTGCTCAAGACTACTTGATTTTGCATAGCTTGGACAATCACAAAAATACTTGCAAGGATAAATATGCTGAACTAGATGATTTTCATGTTGTGGCAGCCGGAGCGGAGTCCAAGCCTAGACGACTAAGATCAGGAGATGACGGAGATTCACCATCCCATTGCAGACAAGCGGGGACCTTCATCAAACGCTACGAAGGCGCGTCAGCGGCATCTCGCGCTGAACAAGAGGCAATACTAGGTGCTACGGAGGTGCCAGACCGAGCTGCCTACGCCCGAGCGATCAAAGCCGCAAAACATCAACACCGTAGGAACTGTCCACTGTTCAATTGACAAAGACTAATCAGCTGATTATCACGTTTGTTTGCTGTAGGTAAAAAAGTGTGTGCGTAGCGGGTGCGCCAAGCTGCACATGCTCGCAGCTTCAAGCAACCCAAGTGCACGAGCCCCAAGGAAGCCTAACTTGTCAAGAAGTGCGACTTGTATACGAATCGGTGGGAGATATCCTAGCAGGATAGGCATTTCATCATGCGTTGCAAAGTGCGTCAATAGCACCCACCTTTGGTCTTTGTAGAGGTTCATAGTTCGAATGTTGCCACGGCCTACATAATCATCCATGACACATGCGAACCTGACAGGGGCATTGCTTGAGGCTGGGAGGACAGGTTATTCGCAGTTTGTAAGAACTGTGGTTTGCGGCTCCGTCATCCGGCAACATTAACGACGCTATGTTGCATACGATAGTGCATAAGTTGCGGCAACATGTGAGTGTCATCGTCGCCATGGCGGTGCCTCTACGTGGCGTCACTTGTGGACCGTGCGTTTGCGCTGCACCCCGCCATGTACACGGTGCTGCCGAACGACGAGGAGGACCTGAATGGGCTGCCCGTTTTGATCGTGAGCACGTGTCAAGTGTTTTGGGGCAATGTAGTCGTTAACCATGATGTCTGTTGCTGTAGTTGCAGTGGGGTAAGTATGAACATCTCGACTGGAAGAGCATCCTGACCGAAAAAGTCGTGACCAACTCTTACTGCGTGCGTATGGGGCTCTCTCACACAGCTCAGCTGTTCATCTCTGTCCAAGTACATCATGAAGACCTTGAAAACTTTCGTGGATAGTAAGTAACATTACTGCACATACAAACCATTGCTATTTTTATTTGGTTTTCGTTAACGTAGTTCGACTACACAGTTTTTGTTTTATTACAAAGCTGGAAGCATAGCTCAACATCGATGCAAGTTCACCATACACACGCTCGCCTACATGAACTCATCGTTAGCATTCACGCGTCGCTCATGCGTACCATCCACCAATCTCGAGCGCTTAGCAGCTTCAAAGTCCGGAATCTCTTCAATCAGGCCAGGGTTCGAGCCACCCACTGCTTGCAAGCACCCCTGTAAAGATTCATGATAAAACTTGAGTGAATGGATCTTCTTCATCTTGTACACAGCTCCAGCACTGAACCGAGGCCTCCCCGTAGAGCGATTCTTAGGGTCCCACACAGTTAGCTTGAAAATGCGACTGTCCCGGCGATCATTTTTGTCAAGCATTTGAACATATCCCTTCAGGTGCGGCTGCATGAAGCCATCCACAAGGCTGACACGGGATCCTCGGTTATTGTCAAGCCGCACAGACGACTCCACACACATAATTGCGCACACGTTTACCGTCTCGACTGGTGTTTCCGTTTTGACAAAGTTCCGAAGCTTCTTGATCGACACGAACAAATTATTTGCCTCTTCGGCCTCTTGTTCCCGTAGTTCCGCGACAACTTCAGCAAGCAATTCAGTTGCTTCGTCCTCGCCATCACTCGAAATGCCCCCTGCCATGGTCGACAGCAATTTTGAAAGTGAGGCCACGCATGAACAAATCGAATCGACCTTTCAAGCATTTCGACTCGCGCTTGCTCGCGACAGGGTGCAGCCATGTCATCATTCTATCCAACCATCCCATATCACCTTTTCGATTACAAAAAAATCTGTAGATCCGTTACACAATATAATTCATTTTTTCAAACCACTTCTTGCAAACATATAAAATCAAACCGCAAGCTACAGCCTATATATCAAGGCTATATCGCTGTAGTATATACGCTAAGCACCACTGCGGTGCGTCCAACATGCACTTGTATAGACTAAGGCACAAAGTTTGTCATTCCTGCGCAAAGGCAGCGTGCATGAGCTCCACCCCAGTACGCATGTACAAAGCCAACGTTGTACCCAAACACCTCGTGCCTCCGCCAGCGTCAACGAAACGCACGTGCGTTTCGTGAAGTAATATTTCGTGCATGCTGCTGGCTAATGTCGAGTTCCTTAGATTTATCCTTAAGGAAATAGGCCTTGGCTTATACGAATGATGCCTAGCCCGCGCCTTCGTTTGGTGAGCAAAAGCCGCTCCTTCATTTGGCGAGCAAAAGCTGCGCTCTTGTTTGGCGAGCGAAAGCCGCACCTTTCTTGTGATCCATGACGCAGTGGTTGAGTTATTGTCTGAGAGTGAAATGGACGAAGATTGGTGGATATGGAAGGGTTTTCTACCAGTAAAGTGCTGCCTTTTCAGTGGTAGATACAATGACGCCGTTTCGGCCATGAACAGCAACAACAATATCAAGCTGGTGGTGGAGAAGACCGGTGCGGATGAACAGCCAACAGCATGAACGAAATATTACTTCACGAAACGCACGTGCGTTCCGTTAACGCTGGCGGAGGCACGAGGTGATGGGGTACAACGTTGGCTTTGTACATGCGTACTGGAGCGGGGCGCTGTGCCTTTGCGACGCAAATTTGAGTGGCAAACTTGTTCAAGAAGGAGGTGATCACGAGGTGGGGCAAGTTCTACAAGTGCAACTCCATCTACCTATACAAGGACAATCAATTCACTTAAATTTTGCTGTGCATTAGAAACAACTTCAAAGAGGCGCGTATGGTGGCCTTTGTGAGGGACATCACGACTGATGCACTCCCAAATCGATGCCTTCCAATACGGGTGTGGATTTCGCATTCTTCATTTGAATGCTGCCCTACTTCGCACCCAGTCCGCCACGGTCATTCACTGTCTGGTGGAAAATTAAATATTAGTATCAACAACGCGTAAAAATACTTCGCGGTGTTTATCATACCGCTAGATTCCGCGCACGGCGAATCCGTTGGTGGCGCAGCGCTCTCACGCGGTCTTCACGATCACGTGCACGTCGAATCCGTTGTTGGTACTGCACTTCTGCCTTGGCTTCACGATCCCGCGCGCGACGAATCCGCTGTTGGCGTTGCGCTTCTGCTCGGTCTTCACGGGTGAGATGACTAGCAGGCTCGATCGCGTTTTCCCACTGCACCTCAGCGTCCATTTCTCTGTCGTTGTTGTAAACCGACAGAACGACACGGACGTAGCGATATCGAAGCGCGGGTTCAGGTTGCTGATCATCTGAGCTCTCGTCATCCGAGATTACAACTGGGCGAGGTAGCACCTGCGGATCCTGAGCCTGCGGCCGCCGAGGTGGGTCTTGTATCACTTGGTCCTCACGGGCCGATCGCGGCGATGCTAGCATTGGCTGCACCTCCGGCTGTGTTGGTTCCGGTGCCAGAAGCCGAGGTATTTCAACTGGGCGAGGTAACACATCCGGGTCCTGACCCTGCGGCCGCTGAGGTGGGTCTTGAATCACTTGATCTTCCTGGGCCGGTCGCGGCATATCAAGAAGTGGTTGCACCTGCGGCTGTGTTTGTTCCGGAACCGGAAGTCGAGGCCGTCCGGATTGTATTTGGTTGTCAACACAAGGTTGATCATGGTGGCGTGGTTGTTCCTGTTGGAGCTCTGGAAATTGTCTGACAACATCAGCTCGATTAATATGCTCACGCGGACCTCTCAAAAACATTCTGACGCTGCGACGGACGTCACCATCTTCAATGCCTCGACGCATGAGCGCCACACGCAAAGCGTCCATTGCATTCCCCTCCATCGTAACTCCATCCGGCCACATTCGTATACTGAACCGGCGGAATTTAGTTCCCGAAAGCATCTCCAGAAGACAGAGCAAGAGCGAATGAAGTGTATGTGCCGAAGTGCTCGCGCTGAATCCCACAATTGAGAAACACCTGATGGACAAACCGCAAGCCTTTCAACTTGGTGGAATTCTCAAACATGTTTAGGAGGTGTTGGCAGACCTCAAGGAAAAATGCCGCTAGTCATACACAACGAAAGTTTTGCATACTATATCAGTCTCAGGTCACCAGCAACACAGCGCGTAATTCTTGTCAAGAACCTGGATGAGCTCATTGGCCGTAAACCCCGGGTCGTCGATCTTGTGCAGGGAGCCCCTCGTGCAGCGACCTCGGTGAAAGAAGTCATATCGACAACCATAATCCCGCTTTCACCACTCAGAGCGACACGATCGAGTGTTTGCAAGTAGCATGCAGTGATAATTCGCTCCGAGAAGAAGCGATGAGACTGAAGTTCTTCGCCAACTTCCTGTTACATGAGAACGAATTCAAAGTCAGTTCACTACCAGAACGCCAATTCAGAGCAGAAAAATGTACTGGCATATGATCGAGTTTGCTGTGCTGAAGAATTCTCCGGATGCTCAAACAGGGAATCCCCTCAACCTGTAAAGATCGCCAATTACAGGTTAGCACGATGTTGCTTCCTGTAAACGAGTTGCCACGAACCTCAGCAGTGAAGCGTTCGAGCAACAACAGCTCGAGAAAGCAACAGTCAGGGCGACACAGCCTGAGGCTGCGCGATGTTCCAGTGCTTCATTCACGTATCGAGTACCGATCGCAATCATATCTACCCACGGAGTGTCTTGATCGGACGGTAGACGGTTTTCCAGCCCACGGCTGTCACGCGTAATCACTTCCGCGAAAGGCGGTCAGCACGGGTACTCTCGAGGGCACGAAGATACGAATTGCGCGAATACTTTGTCCACAGTTCCTGCCTGCATCGCTTGAAAAAAAGCCGTGTAATATCTTGATTCAACGTGTTGCTGTATGCTTCTGTGAGCAGGCGAGAAAAGGATTCAGTTGCTGATTGAAGAAGACTCCTGTCCCGGTTGCTTCTCAGCTTCTCAGCGTCTCAGCAAAGTCGAACTCACACTGGAATTGCAACATGGTTGACGACGAGGAGTTTACTAGAATTTACAGCACCTGGGCAACTTGCGCGCGGTCTGTAAACAAAGCGGGATTGCTCTTCCTGAGGTTGGTCTTCTAGCTAGTACTCGGTTACACAGCACGAATTTATAGCTGACCTTCAGTTTTCGGTGTCCTGTAGAACGTTTGCGGCGCTTCTTCTGCGATTTCGTTGAGCACTATCAGCTGCCGACGGAGATGAAGAGGTTATCAATCTGTTAGATGACGGCTCTGTTGGTTCAGATATTCATGCCACGTGTGTTTGGCAACAGCGTGCCTTGAATTGTCTAGCTGCCAAGTTCAAGCCTGAGGCCAAGCGGGAACATTCGACTCTTGCAGTCAATACTGGCAATAAACGAAATTCTGTGGACCAACACCTTCCTGCACACGGCGAAGACGATGGCTGTGGGGTTAATGCTAGCACTGCTGATGAAGCGAAGCACAAGCCTCCAAGATTGGTCCAGGAGGTGCGAAATGCGCAAGCAAAACGTTCTGAGAATCAAGCGTTGGTAGATGAACTCGCCAAGTTCGGAGAGCACGAACTTTACTTCCATAGTGGAAGCAAAGGTACGATCCACCTTCGTGCTGCACAAGCGCTACAGGTTACCGACGTTGCTATCACTTCTGGGGATCAAGCGCGCCGAGATGTAGCGCTCATCGGTCCAACGATTGCGGACAAGATTAACCAGATTCTTATGTATGGGCATATAGTTCGTGATACACCCGCTTCCTGTAGTGATATTCAAGTGCCCAATTGTGAAGAATCTACGCGAGAGACCTGCCGTACGTCTTGAAAACCAGTCAATAGTTGATGCATTGGTTGACTATGGCGACCGTCACTTGCACTCACTTTTGCCCAAGGTGACGATGACTGACGCGAAGACTGCCGCGCGTATCGGGAAGATGCTCGAGGCTGGCATTACGAGATGGAGCTCGAGGCGCTGCAGCTCGTGTAGTTCGCCTACAACCGGCATCGCGGAGAGCCGCGCTACATCCCGTTCCGCCTCCGCGGGGTCCCGCCGCGCTGCCCACATCGAGATGGCCCACATTCTGCGTGTACAAATGTGCAGCGCCTCGAGCATCCACGCCCTGGCCACAAACGTGTTGACTGTCCGCTCCAGCTCCGGCAGCGACGTCATGGTGGTCACAAGCCTCTCGACTGCAAAGCGCTTGTAATCCGTGAGCCGCCGCTTGGCGTACATGATCAAGCTGCCGTTGGCCTCCCAGTCCATGGTGATGTATCGGGTCACTGGCGGCGTAATTACCAGCGCCGACCTTTTACGCGATTCATAAAGGATGGGAGGTTTTGCTTCTAATTAAGACATCATTAAGGGGTCTAAGGCCGTCTGCTAACGCTACAAGCCAGATAAAAAGTCCCGTTTTACGCCATTTCTGAGGTCGTGGGTTTAAACGTCGCCAATGCATCAAAATAATCCGGTCTCTCGTTTAAGGACACTCAGTCCTTAAATGCACCCCTTCGGGGCATACCAAATTTAGAATGAATGGAGGTCTGAATCATCATATGCTCTTAAACAGAGTTTTTTTTTTGCGTTTTTTGGGCCCCAGGATACATTACCATAAAACCTTAACCTAACCCTCTTCAAGAACTTATGGTTACAACACGTACAAACTAAATGCGAATGCAAATAAGAGTCTCACGATTATAGGGGGGGCTTCGCCCCAATTACTAGCCTGAACTAGTTGAGCAGCATTTGCGTGATGCTTCAAGGGCGATCGCCCCCCATTTTGCGACCTTTCAAAGGCTTTTTGAATCAAAGCTGCACACAGTTTAGCTCCAGCATGATACTCAAGGAAAATGGCCAAGATAAAGTCGACGACAGCCGTGGGGAGCAAGCAAAGGGCAACCCCGGGTACCAGTAAGGATATTTGTGAGATTGCCCAGAGCCTCCTGAGAGACCTGAGACCGGGTCACTGGGCCGTTGGAACCCACCATAATTGCAGAGGAACAGAACTAGAAGTTGCTGGGCCAGAATGGCTGTAGCAAGGGATAGTTGGGCGGTGGTTGATGTCGGACTCCAAAGTGTAAGTGACCAACCGCCCAACGACAACCTTAGTAACTATATTGAAGCCGTCTCAGCCATCCAACTGTCTCGTCTGCTTGTGGCTGCTCCTCAACCAGCCAGCAGGGAAAGCCGGATGGAGACTGTTATCAGGAAGAGTCTTGGCGATGTGTCCCCAAGCCACCTGGCCTGCAGCGCCAGCTGGAAGTAGTTGTAGAGGCCTATGGGCCGTCATAATATTCAATCGGTTACTGACTGTGGAGTGCGCGTCGGATCGTCCAGCTCTCAAAGCTGTTTGACTTCAGCAGCGATAGGTGCGCGAAATGCCCCATCAACCGATAACTGTTGGATCTGAAAAGAAAAATGCAATGATGTTGTGTATGCTAGGTGTGTGCGCCGAAAATGACAGAAATCGCTAGTCAACGACGAGTGCCAATGACGGAAAGGAAGGACTACAGGAGTTTGGAAAGGCGGAGGCTGCTGGCAAAAATGACTACGATGAAATATTGCCATCGGCAGGTGTGAAACATGGTGCCAAGACGCAGATTCCCACGACGTCGGACCGAGTTGCCTATGCCCGAGCTGTGAAAGTCGAGAAATCCCTGCATCGTACGTATCCCCAAGCTAAACTGACTCGCTAACGTCGTCTGTGCTGCTAACAAGTAAGCTACGGTTCTGTGTGACCAGGCAAGCAAGTACATGCGCTACGTGTGCGTCAAGCCGCACACGCGCGTAGGTTTAAGCGGATCAAGTGCCACAAGGACAAAGAAGCCTAAAATAATAAGGCTTAAACGAGGAAGATAACGGAGGGCGGATCGAACTCACTCAACGAACAACTTGTTTGGTTAAAGGGAAATCTTGGACTGACAAGCAATGTGCCGAGTGCGCATTGCGTTGCCTTTCTACCACCACTCCTGATAGCAAATCTCAAAAGACGACCTCTTGTCGTCACAAAAGTAGGTGCGGTTTCCAACAGAAGACGTGATGGAGGACGGCATACCTGGTGGAGTTTGCTGTGTACGCTGAAAAATTCGAGCAAGTACATTTGGTTTTTAGTATAATCGACAAATGCAGTAACCCTCACTCTTCTAGTGTAGCATCAAGCCATTTAAAGTAAACGTACGATGCTCTCAATTGGTTCGCCATAAGGTCGACAAACCGACAATTCCTCTGTATTTAATTAAACAGCTCCCTAGGGGCATTTTCGGGCGATCTTCCTGCTGCAATGTCTCGTGCAGCCAAACTCTCACACATCATTTTGAAGCTGACATTCGCTCGGAGCTCCATTAGCCGGTTTGCTTCGAAGGTACTTCATGAAACTTGCGTCTACGCTTTTTGTCCGCATCAAGAGCAGCCAACATTCGTCGTGCTCTCTCTCGTCGTCCCTGCTTGGATGCTTCCAGCCTGCGCGCTCGGACTTCAGACTTGCGTTGCTTCTTTGCAGTGGTCGGTGAGGCTTGCAGAGCAGTATTAACTTGGTCCTCGTCGCTAGCGATCGTACATTTGTCTTGAGTTAGTTCCAGTGTGCTCGAGAACAACACAGGCCACTTTTTGTTCGGAGGTGTGGATCGCACGCTACGCTTCCCACGTTGGGGAAGAGGACTCGCTGCAGCACAAGACAACTCAGCACACCGCAACGATTTGGGTGATTCAAAGTGCCGCTTCCGGGAAGTAGTCGAATCAGGAGTCGATGAGGCCATTTCGTCGAAGCTGACCCCACAATGACCAACTGTGCAAATTGAAGAATGACTTGCAAAGGAGATGTCGAGTGCGAAAGCATTGGTCAAAGCTACTTTGTTGGCCAACATAACTATTGCTATAGAGTAGTAGCTACCAAAGGGTCCGCAATAACGTGTATTAGCTTGTACATATTTTATTTTAACGTGGTCTCAACGACATATTATGGGCAAGAGCTGTCTGTTTCATGATGTCAACAATTGGACGCGTTGCAATCTTAGTGTTGTTTACGGCATCTAATACACGTAGTTCTTCACTCTTAAAATTTGCACAAATCTCTGTCGAAGAGGTAAGCTTTTCAATTGTCAATGGAATGGTGAGCACAATATCTTCTCGTGACCGAACTTTTGACAGTGCCACATAAGCAAACGAAGTATTCGGAATAGATAATGAGTGAAAGACGATCTTAGGGCATGCGATCCCTTGCACTTTGTGTACTGTCATCGCATATGCTAAGCGTACTGGCATGCCCTCCCGAAATACGCTCAAGTCGCTTGATTTCTTGCTCCAACTTACTCTTCTTGGAACAATGGGTATGATGTTCGGTATGTCTGATAAAAACGATGGTCCGTCATACATGTCTGTGATTTGCACTAGTATTATTGGCAAATCGGCACTTGGTTCAAACATGAAGTCGTATATAACGGCGTTAGTTCCATTGCAAAGACCTGCTGACTGCTCCATATTGAACGTTAACGTCACTGGAGCACCGACGGCAAGCTTAACAGACGTCCCAGCAACTCTGTCCCTGCTGGAATAGACATCTTCTGCTTCTTTTAATAAGGCATCAATTGGTTTTTGGTCCACATCTCGCTGCTTGGCAAGCCGTTTCAGCTGTACAGTGTGCTTTGAACGAATATGAACAACAGGAGACTGACTTACTTTCAGACCACGAGCATTGGCTTCTTCTACGTCTACGTTCATGTATGCAATGTGCTTCGCTGTTGATGCCCATTATGGCATTTGATTCTTCACAAAAACGCTAGTATTGAACAACTCGACATCCATCTTCGTCGGGCATCTCCGTCTCAATCGCCTCAATGCAGCAAACCATTCAGAGTCATTTTCCCCTCGAATCAGGCTTGTCAAGTTGCATACATAAGGAATATTCATCCAAATCTCACGTCCTAATCGCTGTATTGGGTTTGAATTTTCGAAAGAGTTGTGGAAAGGGAATACGGAACAACCAGATCTAGTTGTGCAGAGTCTCCTGTAAAAATTACGTCCCTACCACCAAATGGTAAGTGACTACACTTCGGCCAGATTTCTCTCAGTCTTGGATCAATCCAGAACAGCATCCCACATGAAATAACGCTAAACTCATCGATCACAATAATATGAACCATGGCATATTAATCTTGTAGTCTCTTTAGTTTACTGTGGCCCCCTTTTAAAGTAGCAAGTGGCGCATATTGAGACGAATAGGCATTGCGTGAAAACGAATTTAATTCAAGGGCAGAGCATATCGTTCGTCCTTTAATATTAAATGCTGCAGTACCTTGATGTGCTAGTAGCAGAACACGTTTTGAGGATTTCCTAGAGGTCGCCTGTTCACCAAACACGCTGTGTATATCCTTTACTATGTGGCGAACGAGCCGACTCTTGCCCGACCCTCCTACTCCGGGTAGTATCATCTGCATAGGCTCACAAAAGGAACTATTGAGGGATGCACGGAAACGCTTTCGTGACTGATTCATAGCCAAAGCAAAAGGTATCCATTGCGAATCGTCTATTCTATTGCTAGTTCTATCAGTGTCTTCACAATTAGGATAGGTATAATGACGTTTTGGCTTGTATCCGGTAATTTCTCGTTGTGTATGCCTTGCCTCTCGCTGTAACTTCATGTAGGGCTTAACACAAGTCTTCATAAATCTTCGACCTCTTTCAATATCGTCAGAGCTATATTGACGCTTTTAAACCCTGTCGCATTCTTGGTAAACATTGTTATTTGCCGTACGTGTAGATTTTTCACCATCAATTGCCCTACAATATGCACTATCGGGTTCTACAAACACATATTCTGATGGGGGTAAAGTGGTTACAGAGTCCTGAGTTCTAGCCTTTTTCCGTGCGTTGATGCTGTTGTGGCGGGAGACTACTGAACTTGACTCCTGCCCAATCTCTGTAAATAAAGTTTTCTCCTGCTCGCTAGCAAACGCATTCAGACATTCATCATCCGTTTCAGGGAGTTCAGTAAGTGTTCGCCAAGCCGTGTGTAGGAAAATCTCCGCGAAGCAAAAATGAGGGTTGCTGGAGTCTGGAGAGATCCAAGGTGTACCTCTCAGAACGTGAGCTTTGGATCTCAGTTAAATATATCCATTTGAGTCAATTCTTCTCCATACATTTGAATTCAGTCGCAATGATGGAAGATCCTTCACCGGCTCGTACTTCTCCACAAAGGTAGCGAACATCATATTATCGAAAGGGGCCTCATGGGCTCGTGACATGTATGCAGCCTCCACAGGCTCAACGCGGACTGAACTATCTTTAATTGGTTCACCACTATGAAATGCTTCAAATTCCGATGGGTCGATGCGGTAGTATCTCTGTGTGAAACGCATGACTTTCACGCGTGATACCTGCCGAGACTTTCCGTGCAAAGGCAGCTCTCTCAGTAAAACATAGTATGCTTCCTGAGCACTAACCTCGCGAATAGATAATGTAGCATTCGCAACGCGCTTTAAAATAGCATGAGCAGGCAAATTCTCATCGCATCTTTTGACCGCTGCTGCGATTATTTTTTTAAATCTAAGAGTGTCTGGTTCGGCTTTACTGACATTTGCTGCAGTATATTCCGCAGCACCGAAAGCATTACCTACTAGCTGTATATCCATACTTGCTGTCCAGGTTGAAAGCAGAGCTGGTGCAAAATTGTTGATTGTTGGAACTTCTCTTCTGAGACGACTGGTACTCCATCTATTGATGCATCAATCTCAATCACCGTTTGCTCCCTCAATTCCTTAGGATAGCCAAATCGACAGACATTAGATTGCTTCCGACAATTGGAACCGGGGATGCATACATGCTGTTGCACCCGTTGAACAACGCGAGATAGGTCGAATTGCCATTCATTCGTATTGCACTTAGGCGGTCTCGCAGAAATAATGTCTAGTTCTTCTCTCTTTTCTCGAGAACAGATAGGACATGTGCAAATTTCTAGGTCTCTTCGATCTTTTGACAACACGGATATGACAAAATCTACATAGTTAGCCAGGATCTGCCGCCCAGCTTCTGATTCTGAAAGTTTCAAAACATCGGGAGCATTTTCAACCCACAGCAGCGCATGAATATGCGGTGATCCTCGCTGCTGAAACTCAACGCGCCAGAAACAATCACTTTTTTCTCCTAATGGTTTCGCTTTTCCGCACAAGATGTGATAAAAAAGGCATTAAATCTTCTGTTAAAGTGCCTAGCAGCTATGTCAGGATTTTCGATCAGATATCGTCTCCTTTCTTGTGAACTCAGTTTATGTGCCTCTTCTAAAGTCAAGCCAGGATTACATCCTCGAAAAAAATCTGACCAAACCGTATCAGCTGCGCTGAGTGTAAGAAAAAATGTAGGCCATAGTGAGGGCAGTACTCTATTGCCCAACATGCTCATCAGGTCATCTCTCACATTAACCCAATAGAGCCCTGTTCCTCTAACACTTCTAAAAAAAGGGCTTGAGCGAGTCTAATAATTGCAGGGCTGCGTTAATGTCTTTGTCTAAGCCTTTTGATCCACCATGCACAGCTGTATCGCTTGGAATACAAATCCTATGAACAAGACCGTCAATCTGACGCCTTTGAATTAGATTCAAGCAAAAGAATTTAAAGGTTCGATGACTAACAAAGCGCCTATCATGCCACTTCATCAGATGAGAACATTAGTCAGCCAGCGGATAATTGTGGACACGGTTTTCAACATCAATAAGCGGGTGAAAGCCTCCCTCACCGTTTGGAAATAAAGTTGGAAAACAGTTTGGCATCAGCGTACGAGTAGTGTATTCATTGATAGGATCCGTTGGCAACGCAATTCGCCAGTCGGGTATACTGTATAGCCCGCTGCACTACATTGGTATACTATAGTTTGCCTAAGTGGCTCGCGAAAGCGTTAAAGGGTTAACCGCCTCTAAAAGCTTTTGGTTTTCCGTTAGCCTACTACCTGAATCGGCCTGCAGTTCAAAAGAATCTTCAATATCAATTGGTGGACTTTCAGTCGAGTCAAAAGCAAGCATTGATTCAGAAGTGGACAATAAAACTGTGGGCTGGGATCCGCCATCAAACGGTTCTTGGACACAATCGTAGTTTCCTTCCCGAGGACCTTCTTTTCGTACATTACTCTGTAGTTGCACCGCCTCACCGTCGGTAAGTTCAACACTAGGGACGCCACTATTGAAATCCTCCAGTTCTGCTAAATTTTTCTCCGAAATTTGGACATCTCTGTAGAATGGGTTGTGTATAGTAAGCCAGGTCAATGCACGCCGAATCAAAGCAGGTCGAACTCTTACCAACGAGTCGCCCCTCGCGTTCTTTGATCTGAGCAAAACTACCCCAGACTTGCTTAATGGTCGAGGCAGTGAAAGTGTCATCTCGCTGACGTCATTCCAGTAATGTATAGCATTACCTCGTGTAAATTCTTGTTAATCTCGATAAAGACTGATGCATGTCGCGAACGAAACACCGAGTCCCACCAACTTCGTCTCCATCCAATTTATTTCTGCCAACTCCTCTGCTACTGGTGCGATTCGAACACCACCCGCCCTGCTAAACTTAGGAATTTCGTTTCTCATAAGTGAGGTATTGCAGCGGCGACACATGTACAGGTAGCGCACGCCATTGACTGGCGCCGTGATTGCCTCTTGTATGACTCCTCACACTCCTCCCGAAGTCCGTAAAGGAGCCAAGTACCGACTTTGAGGCTCGCACCGCTTTCGAATTACTCGATTTGACTTGGTTAACTCCCCGCATCCTCCACAAATCCGCAGCAAGGGTTCATCGATCTCGGCAAAAAAGGCTATCATACCATTAGCGTCCGCATCTGCATCTTCATCTTTAGAACACTTCTGTCGTGTCCGTTTGCTGTTCTGTGGCCAATCTTGCGCATTGTGATTTCGGGTTTTGGTATCGGCGTTACGTAACTTCCGAGCACTTGTTTCATGGTCCTCTACCATCTCCAGTGTTTGTTGCATACGCTTTCGCTTTCGGGAAGGCGTTCCTGGTGCTGTTCGCTTGGCCATATTGCGAATCGTAGCCCTGGCTGCCTTCGCCACTTTCTCCGTTGGCTTTGTCATAATTCTGGCGACCTTAAAATGCCCGTCAGACATTCGCAACCACTCGACCTCTCCCTCTCCTTGCCATACGCACTCGAGCTTTCAAACCAGGTTTTTGAAGGTTATCAAGCACTACAAACTATCACCGGTAACTATGATGTCCTTGCACTTCGTCAACGCATCCTTTGTAACGCTCGAGTGTTACGTGAACTCGAAATCTACAGAACATCGCTGCCACCAGGTCGCTCGCTTATAGGCACTGCGCCGAATCTACTCTACCAATGCCCACGCCACCTCGGGCAAGCGCAATGCGAGCACCCACACCAAGGCGATTCTAAGGGATCCTCGCACGCTAATATGCATTTGTTAGATAGATTAGATAGAAGATAGAAAGACGTAACACGGCTTCGTGTAACGGAGCTGGGTGGCTGGACTATTTCTCGCCCTTCCTTCTCCACCTTCTGTCCCGCCGCTTCCTTCTCCACCTTCTGACCCGCCGCTTCCTTCTCCACCTTCTGCCCCGCTATATCCATTGAGCGCGAACATCTGCCTTCTTGAGATCGGCGCTCAGTATGCTACTGTGCAGTCAGCGGCGGATCGCACAGAGGACGTAATTACTCCCGCTGACCTTTTACGAAAAGTATCACTGATAGCAGGTTTTGGCGCTAATTAAGACCCGAATAAGGGGCCATAAAACCTAGGGATCGGACGTCTGCTGCACTAAAAAGTATCATTTTAAGCTATTTTTAAGGTTTCTATAATGAAAGTCGAATTAAATGGAAAATAACACAACCCCTCAGCTTAATGACATAATGTCCTTAAAGGCGACCCTTGGTCTTATGAAAAATCAAGAATGAATTAGAGTCCAAAACCCTAATTGTACCTGAAGTCAGTTTTTTTTTTTTTTCGTTTTCTGGTCCCCAGGCGACACTATTCCAAAACGTAAACCTAACCCATTCTACAAGCTAATATATTGGTCTCGTAAAAACTAAATGAGAGAGTAAAAGAGAGTAGAGAAAAATCTAAATACGACTTGTGTACACAACATGTGTACACCATATCAAATAGCCACGATTATAGGGGGGGCTTCGCCCCAATAAGCAATAAAAACTTAAATTGGTGTTTGCTCATGTTTGTCAGTGCAAGTCCATTTAGCCGGGACAGGGTATTGCACGCCTCTACACCTCACATTGGGTTTATGTCTTGACATAGGGATTTCGGTACTCATGAAGTTGATCTTGAGCATTGATCGTGCCCCCTGTCCGTGTATCCCTCACCTAACGAGCGCACTAAGTAAGTTTTAGGGTGATGTTAAGTCATTGTTTGGACAGATATATCCGACAGTTGACCCCAATTAATTGTCAGGATATCTTGCGGTGGGTCAACCCCGTCTCTGAGCTTGGTTGAGGTATACCACTCCGTTCCAGAATGAAAGCACAATACCAACATGCCCGCTGTTTCAAAATGAAAGCACAAAGTAACACTTGATTAAAGTATTAAGTTCCACCTACAAATCAGCTGGTGGGGAGAGGGTGGACTAAATCTGTTGTTTCCCGGCTGGCGGAGGCACGTCGGCGCTGGTTAACCAGCCATCCCGGTGCCAATACTTGGAACCAATGAGATCTGGGCACATCAAACGAATTGTGATGGCTCGCTACGCCTTCTGACAAGCTTATACCTTGTTTTGCGATAATCTGTGGTGAAGCGCAGCGTTTTATAGGTTGTGTGCTTTCATTCTGGAACGGAGTGGTACAGACAACGACTAATAAAGCCGGCAACGCAACACTCGGCATGCAACAGTGACACATCTTCAACTTCTATACTAAACGTTTTTTTTTATTTTTTTAGCCAATAGATTCCAGGAATTTACTTTTTTAAACACCAATCACAGAACTTACATTAATGAGTCGCTCACAGACAAAACGATCGCTAACCTGCATTAAATCACTGCATCCCAAAATACGCCTCAACGCAAGCAAAAAATCTACACAGTGAAGGAGAAGCAGTCGCCGTCCTGCTCGCGCGGGACGTAGGCGTCGAGGAAGCGTGCCACCTCCTCGGATACCCCCGAGGCTTCGTTTTCAGCCTCCTGGACTTGATCTAACAAGTCAATCCTTTCTTTGAAATCTTGGACTTTTTATTGTATTTTTTTACAAGAAAGTATTGTTTCATCCAAACAAAATGCGTAATGTATTGTGCCGAGTTTTTCAGTCGGATGCAGTAGTAGTACAATAGTATGGCGGATGGCGTTCAGCAGCGCCGGTTTTTTTAGTCGTTGTCTGTACTCAATGAACGGAGCAGATCTGTTAATGAACAAAGCTGCTCCTTGATATGGTGCCTCGCACCAGATAAGATTGATAATGAAGAAATTATGTAGCTTGGAGGCGACAACTATACTCCTAGGCTAGCTGTGTATGCATGGCGTCGAGTTCTCTCGATGGTGGTTTCGTAGAATTCCAGTGTAGGCGTTCCTGTCGTAGCTTGGCCGTCGCTGGCGTCACGGCACCGATCGCAGGTGTCGCCAGCATGCGATCTGCAACACTCCTCCTCGACAGGGACTGCCTTCGGTTGTGGAGACTAGCTCTCGGTCATAGGTACTGATGTCAACTTCAGCATGGCAACATTGCGCGCGTGCAATGTCGAGCCGAGTGGCTTCGTCAAGATGTCCGCCTTCATTTCTGTAGTAGGACAGTACTGCACGATGACATCCCTGTTTCGAACGGCGTCTCGGATGAAGTGAAATTTTATGTTGATATGCTTCATGCGGGCCGTCGTCACATCATTCTCCATGCTCTTGATTGCTCTCTGATTGTCGATGTGCAAGACGACGTTATCACTCTAGTGTTGAAGACCAAGCTCGACAAGAAGCTGTTTTATCCATAAGCAGTCCTGGACAGCGATCGCACCGGCGATATACTCCGCTTCTGCGGTTGAGACCGCTACGGTGGATTGATTTTTGCTGTACCACGAAATTACCATGTTGTTAATGAGAAGCAAGCCCCCTGATGTCGACTTAGCGTCCTTATCGCCCGCCCCGTCTGCATCACTGAAGATGGATGCATCGATGCTACGCTGTGGTGCTTGGGGGCGTGGGAAGTACAACATCAATTCACGCGTTCCACGTAGATAGCACAGTATGCGCTTGACTGCTATCCAATGCACAGTCGTAGGAGCCGCCACAAAGCGAGCGAGGTAATTCACGGGCATCGTAATGTCCGGTTGAGTACAGTTACTGACTCATAGTAGTGATCCGAAAGTCTCCCGCATGCCGTTTGTGTCATAAGAGGGGCTACCGTCTTCGCTGTGCAGGTCTCGAGTCGATTCCGTCAGTGTACGTACTGGTCGGCAATTTTCCATGCCCATTTTCACGAGGAGGCGGTCGATATTAGTTGCCTGGTGCATATAAATGCCACACTCGCTCTGCTCGATGTGGACCCCAAACATTTTCTAGCTGGACCCATGTACTCGATCTGTAATTGGTCAGCAAGCCTCTGCATCGTCCAGTCAGCATTATTTTCACGCTGGCAGACAACCACCACATCATCGACATAAAGTCCAAGCACCGTTAACTTGCCATTGTGCGTTCGGAAGTAGAGACAAGGGTCGAGATTGCTCCTCCTAACCCCCAGCTCCAACAAGAAATTGTGGACCGTGTCGTTCCAGAGCTTGCCACTCTGCTTCAGACAGTATAAACTCTTTTGGAGTAGCAGCGATTTGCCCTTCGGTATGCCCAGTCCTACAGGTGCTCGCATGTAAATGGGTCTGTCGAGGTGTGCTCGTAGGTATACATTTGGGACACCCCCTTGACGAATTACTGCATGCCACATCGCTGCCAGAGCTACAAGTAGGCGCAGGCTTGGGATCTTCCGGACAGATGCAAAGGTTTCGGCAAAATCAATCCCATACTGCTGTTTAAAGCCGCGAGCCACAAGCCGAGCTTTAAAACGCTCGAGCTCACCCTTGCTGCCGAACTTCAGTTTGAAAACCCATTTTGTAGTAATCCGGTTTTATTCACTAGGAGTGTCCACAATTGTCCAGGTTGCGTTATTGGAGATAGCTTTAAGTTCCTCTTGCATTGCTTCTTCCCATTTGCGCCAATGGGGGCTTTCCATGGCCTCCCGCACCGTAGTTGGCTCCTCTGTGACATTACTTTCGAGTACTGTATAGCATATGTACATGCGGACGATATGTCCATCCGGACAGCCGTAACTACCAATCAAAACTCGAAGCCGGACTAATCAAACCATGAGGTTTTTTTACTGTTAGTCATTTGTACAAGCGGACAGTGCTATTTTTGCACCACTACAAACCGACGAGGGCGACTGGCTATTCCAGATCAGTCTACGGTAAGCCCAGGCAGCATGGCACGCGGACGCAAGCGAGATCCAGGTAGCGAAGGGCGACGCCCTAGCAGGTACAAGCGGGACTGTGAACCTTTCGGCAAGAAACTTGATTTAATAAATTTCCATCTTGAGCACGCTATGATGGCTACACTCGAACATTTTTACAGTCATCTCGCTGATACGAGCCCGTATTACCGACAATTCGACCTTCAATTAGCCCAACAGCCCCGAAATGAACAGTAGAGGTGCCAGATGCACCGACAGTGACGATGCAGCCTGCACTACGGAGCGCTCAGAAGCAATTGTCGCGCGACTTGACAGCTTGAATACGATAGTCGACACGATCGCCGACGATGATGATATCATCGACAATTTCATCGACGGGGCAATTGAAGAGTAGGTAATGATGCCTAACAGGATTTGCATTTGTATGGATTCATAAAATGTTTCATATGACATCGAGGTTTTATTTGTATAGAAATCTGTGCTGTCCGCATGTACATATGCTATACAGTAGAGTAGTGAACCGCCGTGCCTTCTTTCACCGTTACTGTCAGCAACGCGGTGACGGGAGAAGCGAATTCATCCAGGACGATTGTGGCAGGCGGAATTCATCGCAAGGAATGGCTCTGGCTCTGCGGTTTAGACCAAATATGCGCTGGATCGCCCGAGCAATCAGTTGTTGAACATCAGATGGAGTACCAATTTCGATGTTATCGCAGTTGTCGTTGCCCTCTTCAGATGGGTATTGGGTTGTATCGGGAGCTGTACTAGATTGGGGTGAGTCCAGAGTCGTGTTATGCTGAGGTGGACCACCATTTGCATCAATGAGATCGGTATCGATGGCGTCCATATATCGCCCACAACTCAATGTTTTGGAGGTGTGGCGTAGAAATGATGTACTTGGTGCGCGGGATGAACACAATGTACGCTTTCTTCTGCGTGTCGATGCCGATAATCACTCCCTTTTCAGCTCGCTTCTTGGTTGAGCGCTTGGTAGCATGTGCAATATGGCTGGGGGACTTTGGCACTTTGCGCCAAATCGAAGTATGTGCGATACTCTAGGGACCTAGCCCGAGAGGGCTTCGAGTGGAAATGCGTGATCAGCATTCGTGCGTGTGGGCAAGTAGTTACGGATGTAGCTGGCATAGAGGACTGCGTCGACCCAAAATCGTTGAGGTAATGCCGACGCCCATAGCATTACTCGGGCAGAGTCCATGGCTGTTCTGTGGAAACGTTCTGCTTTTCCGTTTGACGAAGACATCCCAGCCTCCGTGAGTTGGTGGTGGATTCCACGGTTGAGTAGAAAACGATCAAGTCGAGCACTACCAAATTCGCCACCTCCATCGGACCGTACAACTTTCACTCTAACGCCATGCTGACGCTCAAACGCATTGATAAAATCTTCAAGAAGGTACATAAGCACGCGGCTAGCGCGTGCTTCGCTGTCATCACGTCATTTGCTGAAAGTGGGAATTCAGACCCATTTCAACCAATCGGGTGTCGATATACATTTGAGTGGTTCACACGGGACTAGGAGCAGCCGCCCTGGTCTCAATAGTAAAACAGTTCAATTTGACACCAATCCCATAGTTAGACTCAGTGCCCTGAGTCTCCCGCGCTTCCTCGCAGTCTATAGTGTAAGCTGGATAACGAACACACTTGGCCCGTTATACCTGGTAGCACTTTATTGTCCTTCCAACGACCAAGACCGAGAGCACGATGAGCCAAGTACTGGGATCTGTCGATTCCGGCGGGACCCTGGAGCACGATAGCTTTCCCCACCTCACGCGGGCTGAGTGAGCAGCGCTTCATCGCCTCGCTGCGGTGAACGGCGGGGCCGTCGTCGCGACGTTGCTGAGTTCGGCAACGCTGGAGGCGCAACGTCCAGCCGCACAAGAGTTCATGGAGCGAGAGCTTGTCGACGCCAAGCGGCGAGTAACAACTCCCTCGCGTTCCACGAAGGGCAATGTCATCAAGATAGAGACCTCCACATACACTGGAGTCGGCCAAGATCTTCTTCCATTGAGCCGCTGGTTCCGCGCGATTGACATCGCAATCGCCTCGAGACTTCTCGAGGCTGAGTCGGCAAAGGTGAACTTCTTGCTGTCCCGCCTGGCTGGGAGAGCCAAGGAGTCGGCACTCGGCAGGTTGGAAACCGACGCCTTCCCCACTCTGGAAGCCATCCAGAGTGACCTACGCCTCGCGCTCGAGCCTCCGCAAGACGAGTCACGCTTGCGCGTGGCATTCTTTGCCCTCCGGCAAGGGAAGATGTCCATGCGCGACTACAGCCAGAAGACACGCCATTTAGTCTCGTGCATCGTCACGAGCCCGATCGACGTGGCCTCTCAAGTGCACGTATTCATCTTTGACGCGATACTTCCTCACGCGAGCGGAGCCAAAGTCACTTGAGGCAGCCTTTGCCCTCGCGCTACGCGAGGTCGACACGGTGGCGTCTTCCTACGCGAGAATGTTGACGACGGACGCTCGGGTATCCGCGCCCGAGCCCATGGAGATCGACGCTATCGAAGCCGAGTCGAGGTCGTACCACGCCTCGACTACCCGAGGAGCTCGATCCAACTACGGCAGTCGACAGCTCATGTGTTACAGCTATCGCAAGCCGGGCCATCGCGCAGCTGTGTGTCGTGCCCCGGCTCCGGTCCTGGCAAGTGCTGAGGTGGTCGGCGATTCCGACGACCAGTAGGCGCGGGGCTCCCTACTGGCTGGAATGGAGGTCCCGGTCCCCCGGTGACAACTGGTCCTCCAAGCCC
>JAHWLE010000179.1:0-33152 GCA_024679135.1 Phytophthora foliorum
GCAACGTGTCTTCGTGGTTCTCTGCACGCCGAGATTGGTGCCGATTTCAGTCCAAAGTCTGGATGGCCGTCGAGGACAATCAGTGTCTCTCGCGCCGGCGTGTGCCCGACTGGCAGCACGGCCTATTTTATTTGCGTTCAATCAATAAAGCTACAATCAACTACTTCCTCACTGCACCGCTTCGTACGTCCGTGTGTCCAGCGTCGCCCACCTAGCCACTCGAGCTTATGCCTCAGGCGCCTGCCCTCGTGCAACGTCCAGCAGACTTGGGAGCGCTCTCCCTGTCCGCACACTCATCCGCCCTTGCTCAGCCGTTGCACACCAAAGTCGCTGCCAACTGCAACCTTTGCGTTCGTTTGCGTCAGTCTCAACCCGTCAGTCAAGTCGTTCGCTCAAAGATCACCAGCAGCGCCGCCACACCGCTTGCAATCCGTTCGTTTCGTTCGTCAGTGCCCAGGCCCGCTCGTCAGTGCAGGCCCTGTGCTCCGTGTCGTCGTCTGTGCTCTTCAGAGCCAATCTCAAAGTCGCCGTTCGTCCTGCTCACTCTCGTCCTGCTCGCCACGGCGCAAGTCGCGGCATGAGCGCTGCTTTCGTCTGTCGGCAGCGCCATTCAGTCGTTCGTTGGACGCCGCTGGCGTTCTTCAACCACGCCAACCGCACTCTCGCAGCCAGTCAGCGCTTCCGTCCCACGGTCACTTCGTTCTGGCCGATATCTTTCTGCCGACGGCCTTCTGCGACCGCTCCGATTCGTCGCTGCGTCTGTTCATTCCAGTCATTCTCGTCCGTCCGCTAGTCAGCTGCCGCATGATGGCTAGGCGAGGTATGCGTCTGTTCATTCCAGTCATTCTCGTCCGTCCGCTAGTCAGCTGCCGCATGATGGCTAGGCGAGGTTGCCACCATGTGACACGACTTGCTCAAAGCAGGGGTCTTCCACGATCCTGCCGTCATTATGTAATTGTTCGTACTCGCTACTGTCGATCCAGCGTGTGGTGCCTCGTTCATCCTTCGTCGTCCAGTGTCCTCCATCCGTCGTTCGTGTCCAGCCAGCTCTCGTGGGCTGTAGTTCGTGTTGAAGGACGTACTGTCCAGCTGTGTTTCGTCATCGTCTTCGTCGGATTTCCACCAACTCAGGGTGTGCGTCGTTCGTGCTGTTCGTGTCTGCCATTGCATTTCGACTTCGTTTCGTAGAGCTTGCTGGTGCTCCTGCAACATCAACAGCCGCCGCTGCTTGTACAGCAGCTCTCGTCTTCTCGACATTGACTGTCCGTGCGCCTGTATCTTCATGCTCAAACTGTTCGTTAATATCGTCGGCTGCGCGCTGCAACAAGGAGGTCGGGGACTGGTAGCTCACTGTGAACGACACGTGGGCTATCATTGTCTCTGGCCGACCGTCCTTGTCCTCCCGCTTTAGCACAAAGTTTTCGTAACCCGCGGGGTCAACGACCCGCATCGGTTCCATCCACTGGTGAACGAATTTGGTGACCTTCGGCCCACGCGGTGGGTTGTACACCCAAACTCTATCTCCAGCCTCAAATGTTTGTCGTTGTCGTACGTTTCGGTCATAGTACCGAGCTTGTCGTGCTTGCTCCTTTTCACGGGCACGTTCAGCACATTCGTGGCTCCGTGTCATCGCTACCAATAACTCCTCGTGGTACTCCATCCGTTCTTCTGCTTCGGTTTGCTCCGTTCGTCTCTGCAGTTCGTTCGGTGGCCGCAACCGTCGTCCCATCATTAGTCCGTTGGGGCTCAGGGCGACAGTAGAATGCTGCGCAGAATTGTACGGATAGACCGCGCACTGCACCCACTGGCCCCAATCGTTTTGTTTCTCATCGCTTATGAAGGTCGCCACGCAATCCTTCCAAGAACGATGAAACCGTTCCATGAGCCCTATCATCTGCGGTCGGTACGGCACAGTATTCGTCTGTTTCGCCTGCATAGCGTCACTAGCTGCTCAATTACTCGTCCTGTTATTTCCGGTGCTCCATCTGTGAGCAGCTCGCGGAAAGCGCCAAATTCCAGAACAACATCTTCGATTAAGAAAGTAGTTACACGTTCTGCCGTGTGTTGCGTGGCACTCCTTGCGACTGCGTATCTGAGTATTTGGCCAGTCATCTCGGTCATTGATGAAGTTGAACGCGAAACTGGGGCAGTAGTGGCTGGTGTGCTAACTGACAACGCTAGTAACATGGGTGCTGCATGGGAGTTGTTGGAGAGGACTCGACCAAACTTTGGAGGAGGTTGCTCTGCTCACATGTTGAATTTGTTGATTCAAGGTGTGTGTCAACTTGATTTTTTCCGGAATATTCACACGAAGGCACTTGCCATTTCGACATATGTCCGTAATCATCAAGCAGTTCTCAGCCAGTTTGGAGTCACGTTGCGTGAGAGGCACACTAGTCATCGTCGAGCGTTAGTTGTGCCCATTATTACGCGATGGAATTCGCTTCACGCATGTTTTTCGCGAGTTCTTAAGAACAAAAGCTTGCTAACGAAGCTGTTCATAGAACCGCAGTTTGCAGCGTTCGTAGAGAACTCTGCCCCAAGTATTGTTGCAGCTGAGAAGCTTACTCAAGTGAAAAGGGATGTCAGGGATATTGATTTTTGGAGTAAGCTGGAACAAGTTGTGGGATTCCTCGACCCCATGATTGAGGCACTTCGTGAACTGGAGTCGGACAACTGTCCTACCTCGCGCGTGTACTCGCGATTTCGCTGGTTGATGAATCACGCCGCTTACGGTACTGATACTAGTCAGACAGATCTTCAAGTTGCCATCAAGGGACTCATTAAATATCGGTGGGGTTTCGTGCATACCGACGCCATTGGATTAGCATTCCTCTTGGACCCCCACACAGATCTCGATGACTTTGTGGGGTCCGACGAAGAAGATACCATCTCACAAGGGTATGCTTTCGCTAAAAGGAATGGGATACTAGAGCGATTGGGCTTGACGAGAGCAGATTTCAACCGTGCGCTATATGGCTTTGCTGGGGACAAGCGTAGGTGGTCCCCTGAAAAGAGAACGGGGTATGAAGGAGCAGAGCCTCGAGACTGGTGGTACTCGAAAAAACACAAGTATCCGCTGGCATGGGAGCTCGCAAAACTTGTCTTCACTATTCCGACTTCTTCGGTAGCGAGCGAGCGCGCTTGGAGCTTCATGGAAGCATCATGGATTTCATCCATTCCAAGAAGCGCATCAGATTGACTACGGACAAGGTCGACATGCTAGCGTATGTTTACGTCAACCATCTCGCTGTTGCTAAGGAGAATGTGGACCTGACACGGCTGCATTCCTATCCTGAAAACCACGAAGCCCTCGAGAGAGAGGCACAACCGGTGCCGTCGGAGCAGAGTACGTGAATGGCAGTCTGAGCAGCGCAAATCTATTTTAAAGCAGGGTTTTTCAGAAGAATTTTTGATCTATTTTGAGTTATTGCGCAACTAATATCGAAGAAGTGAGTCGTTTTTTAAAACGATTCACTTCAACAACCTTCACGCCGCGTGAAGGTTATTCACATTATACTGGGAATCGTTTAGGTATGGATGAATATGGTAAACTATCGGACCACACTTACCGTAATATTGGTATTGTTTGTATACACTCAGAACCCCCAATCATACCATTATGTGATTTTTTATTCAATAGATTTCAAGTACAAAGTCCTGGCCAAATTAATCCGGCCACCCATGCATTTGGCCGTAGCTCAGTCAATATTTGAGTACTCGCGCTGCGCTTTTGATATGTGTTTTGTAGTGTCTACAGTAGCAGGGTGTTTGTGCTAACGTCCAGAGTTTTGCGGTTTGTACTGTAGCTTCCATACAATAAACCGCTTTGACCAAGCGGCCCACACTTCCGGCCATCTCTACCTAGACTGAAATTAAGATAAGTGTGTTGAAATGATTGTACCTAATTCCTTGTAGCTTGCGGTCCATCCATCGCTTTGGCGGACGCTCGGGGTGCCGTGGAGCGCATCAGTTCCCGTCCATCACTTTAGGAATGCCAGCTTGGTTAAGCGACGAAGAGAAGGGTCGTATGCGTGGACTTCAAGATGGAGGGCTCTCAATCAGAGCCATTGCGAAGAAGGTCAAGCGGTCCCGAGACGCGGTCAAGCGCGCACTATCTGCGGCTCGCTGGAATCGCCGCAAGCCAGGGCGTAAACCCGTTGTCTCCGAGCGACTCGCGCGGCTGCTACTGCGCAAAGCAGCCAGCGGCGACAACTCGGCCGCCCAGCTTAAGGTCGAGTGCCAGTGCAAGTGCTCCGCTCGCACAATTCGGCGTCTCCTTTCTGGTGTAGACTGGCTTGTCTACACCAAAATGGAGAACACACTCCCGCTGACTGCGATGCACAAGGCGAACCGGCTAGCGTGGGCCAAGGACATGGTGGTCACGCCGCAGGCGGCTTGGGAACGCATAATCCGACGAGAAATTTTTTAACTTGGACGGGCCGGACGGGTTGCAGCGATATTGGCATGACGTGCGACGGCCTCCAAGGACGACAGTAAGGCGGCAAAACGGCGGCGGCTCAGTGATGGTTTGGGGCGCGTTCAGTGCCAAGGGCAGGTCGAAGCTTGCGGTATTGGTGGGGCGGCAGGCTTTGGCTCAGTATATCTTTACTGTGTCGGAATTTTTGCTGCCCTACGCTCACTTAATCTACGGGCCGGACTTTGTCTACCATCAAGACAACGCATCGATCCATACGTCGCGGGAGACTATGATCTTAACTACGTGGGATAGCATTGAGCAGGCTACACTGGTGAAGTTAGTCGAGTCAATGCCTCGCCGATGCATTGAAGTGATCGAGAAGAAGGGGGCTAAAACCCATTACTAATACAATCATTTCAACTCACTTATCTTAATTTCAGTCTAGGTAGAGGTGGCCGGAAGTGTGGGCCACTTGGTCAAAGCGGTTTATTGTATGGAAGCTACAGTACAAACCGCAAAACTCTGGACGTTAGCACAAATACCCTGCTACTGTAGACACTACAAAACACATATCAAAAGCGCAGCGCGAGTACTCAAATATTGACTGAGCTACGGCCAAATGCATGGGTGGCCGGATTAATTTGGCCAGGAGTGTACCTGCGGCCCGCTGGTATCACTCCCTCATGGTTTGGAACCGAGGTTTTTGGAGAGATTAGATGAATAGCTACGCTATAATAATAATGGTGTGGTGTATTGTGTTACTGCTCCCTAAGTTGCTGAGCTCTAATAGCCATTCCGCATAGGTGTATGCACCCTACGCAGTTGTATGTTCCGGCCCATCGTCTCGGTCCTGTCTCCGTTCTTTGCCGTGTGAGCTCCATGACTCTTTCCGATCGCTTGTCCTCCGTCATATCGTTCCTCCTATGCTATGCGCGTGGTTGTCGAGCCATCGTCGCATGTCGCTTTGGATATGTTGGTCCACGCCGCTTTGCATGCCCGTGTTCCTTCCATTGTCTCTCCACAGCTGATTCCTGCTTCGGCCCCTGTCCATCGCGTAGTTCGCCAACCAGTCCGCCGCCTTGTTGTGCTTCCTGTAATGGTGCTCCCAGCTCCGGACTTCGCACTGGCCTGCTAGCCTCCTTGCTAGCCTATACCAGTGTTGCAATTTCCTTTCCTTGGACATTTTTTTCTTCTCCATCATTCCTAGAACTAACGCGCTATCTCCGACCACGTGGATCCCCCTCCAATTCTGCTCGACAGCTTTAGCTAGCATCCGATGAAGGCTTACGAACTCCGCCACGTTGTTGGTGGTGAACCTGTTGCCCAGTGCTGTGGCCGCTGCCCATATCGCCGTCGCATTCCCCTCCCTCATTCCGATCATGCCACTCCCGCCTCCTCCGGGGCCTGAGTTCCCCCTTGATCCACCGTCAATAAAACCCACGCGCCTCACATCTTCACTTCCGCCAGCAACTGGTGCTCGATCCACCTTCTTCCACCGTCTTGCTATTTGCTCTGCTATCGCTATCTTGGCCTTCGAGTGGTGAGTAAGTGGGTACAGTCCGAGACGGTACCTGATCCACGCCTCCTTTATTTGACCCCCCCCCCCCCCTTCCTGGGTTTCTTACCTTCTGGATGGAGCAAGTCTATTCTCCACCTCCAGATTGCTGTGATTGTGGTTGCGCAGGCTATTGACCACATCTCCCCCGCCACTCTCTGCAAGTCGCCCCATTTCTCGATGCAGTTCTCCGTCCCCCATGCTGTCAACCATCTCGGCAATTGCCGGAGCTGAGAGCTGAAGATGTCTTGTATGAGCTGTGCATTGTCCGAGTTTGTGTCCTGGAGCTCTCTCTCGCCTCCCCACGTTGTTAGCATTGCCCTCCAGTGTGCCCTTGCTTCCGGACACTCCCATATCAAGTGTGCCTCTCCCCGCGTCGTCTGTTTCCCACATTCAGTCGCCGTGCACTGATATCCTCGATCCTTCCCCGCCCATAGTCTTAGTCTGTTGAGTTTCAACTTGACCAGGTTTTGCGTCTGGTACGGCGTGACCCCTTCAATCCTCTGTAGTTTCTGCCAGGACAGCTTTGCTAGTCCTGCTACGATAACTGGGTGGCTGTCCTGTAACCTCTCCTCTATCTTGTTCTTTGCCGCCTTCGCCCCTGCTTCTCGTTGCGCGCTCATCATTTGTTTGTAACCCTTCCTCCTCTGCGACCAGCGTCTTTTTCCTGCCCACAGCGGACGCATTCTCGTCAGGAGTGGGTGCGGTGTGCACCACACTGTTGCGGCGCTCACGTCCAGCAACCGTGCTACCGCCTGCTCTATCGTCTGTGAGTTTGCCTTCCACTCCAATTGGCTGGTATCCGCTCCCCATGTATGTCGTATCCGCTTTTCCGGTCCCTCTACCACTTCGAAAGCGTGGTGCTTGTCCTTCAGACTGTGTTGCACTGATATCCACTCCACCTCTCGTCGTCTAGAAATCACTACTGGGTAGTTAGCGATTATGTTCAGGCAACACTCCCTAAACACATGTGCCACCTTGCTTGTGAGCGGCATCTCTACCTGAGTTGGCCTGAATCTGACCGTTCCCCCTCCAATGTACTCAACGGTGAGGAATTCGAGTAGCCTGTGTGGCCTAATCACTCCTCCTAGGCCTGCATACTCCTTCCATTTGCGCTCTTCTCCACTGTCGTTCCACCACTGGACTGTGGTGATCTTGATTTGGTCCATTTCCTCGTGCATAAATTCCCCGTTCTCTTCCTTCCTCTTTACTATTGCGTGTAACAGTTCCACCTTCGCTTGCCCTCCGCACGTGATGCCCAAACCACCGCTGCTCCATCTGGACTGCACCCCGTGCCGTGCTCTAAGCATTTTCCTAAGTGCCGCCATCTCAGCTTTTTGGGATGTATCTGCTGTATCCTGCCCTAAGAAGTGGTGTTCTGCCCACGGTTTCCCGGTTTGCCACAGAGAAGTCCGCAGTTTGCTGGGCGGCTTCGGTCCTGCAGGTCGCAAGTGTCCCTCTACTGCGGCGTCCCTCTCCTGCAAGATGTCTCCTGTTATTTGTGCCAGTAGTTGTGTCGTGAGTGCCCATTCCCCTACTGTCATGGCACTCATCGCCATCAGCTCGATTTCAATGTTGTGTAGCCCGATTCCTCCTTCTACTGATCTCCGCTCAGCCAGGTCCGCTTTTATCCACCCTTGTGGTGGTCGAGTTGGATCTGCAAAGTATCCTTTCCAAACAAAGTGTCTTATGCTTCAGTCCACCGTCTTGACGATGCCTGTCACATGTCGGGCGACGTACAACATCTTCGGCACTATGATTGCTGCTGCAATCGCCGTCCTCTGTTGGACAGTATTCGTCTTCGCTTCCGCTAGCGCGAGGCGGACCCTTATCGCCCCCATCGCCTTTATCCACGCTCCCTCAGTTGCACTTCCTGTTCCCGCTATGTGACCCAGGTATCTAGTGTTCGGTGTTGCTGCGATCGCTTTGGGCTCTTCCACCTCGTTGCCTGCCGTGACGGTCTCCCTCCCCGCGTTTTCACACAGGTTGATGGCCGCCGATTTGTTCACATTTAGCAGTAGTCCGGATACTTGCGAAAACCTCCCCACCGCTTGTACCGCTACCCGTTGCATTTTGCGATGCTTTATATAAATGGCCGTGTCATCGGCGTAGACGGCCACTTTGAGCTGTCTCCTCTGCTGGTGCTCCTCTAAGACTATGCCTTGCATATGCCTGTCTCCTTCGATCTCGTCGTACAGTAGATCGACCGCAATAATAAATAAAAGCGGCGCTAAAGGGCAGCCCTGCCTGATGCCCCTAGTCACTTGTATCGGACGTGATAATTCCCCGTTCGCCATAAATCTCACCGTTGTTTTGTCATGAATTGCTGCTTCTATACGACAGAATTTCGGCGGGAACCCCTTTTTTCGCATGACCTCCATCAGAAAAGTCCTATCCAATGAGTCGTAAGCTTTAGCAAAGTCAAGCAACAGTACTTGCGCTTTGGTTAGCTCTCCTCCCTTTGCACACGTCGCCTTCGCTGCTTCCAGCAGATATATGGCTTCGTGGATTCTCCTACCAGGCACGAAGCCATACTGTGTGCTGTGTACCATTTTGTTGATGTGCTGCCGCACTCGCCATGCCAGTACCCGCGTAAAAATCTTGTAGTTCGTGTTTAATAGCGCTATGGGCCTTCAGTTGAGCAGGTTGGCTATATCTCCACCCTTACTGATGCTGAATATGTATACTTCTACAAAGGTCGCTGGTGTGACCCCTGCTTTCCAGCACACATTGTATAGTCTTGTCAAAATTGGCATCAGCAAGTCGCTGTGGTCCTGATACCACTCATTTTCAAGGTCATCAGAACCACATGCCTTTCCTCTTCTGCAATGTTTGATGGCAGCCGTCACCTCGTCTTCTGTGAAGTCCTCGTCAATATCTGCCAGATCAAGTGTCTCCCAATGTCTGCTCAGTCGTTCCACATACTGATTTACAGTTTCCACTGCCGCTGCCGATCCTTTGAGCACCGGTTCTCAGCTGTCAGCCAGGATGTTGGCCGTGTCGTGCACGTTCCTACGCTTATTGTTTTCCCTTTGAGTCAGCGTCGGTATGACATTGTCACCAAATTTTGTGCATATTCGCTTCAAAACATTCCTTGTGGTCGTTTTGGAGCTCCACGCATTCTTGGATATCAGCTCCCTCCGCCTTAGCGCCCTTCTTTCTTCCTGTGTCCGCCCTAATTCCCCCAGTATGTCAGCTCGAAGTCCTTCACTGTCCTTCTCCGCGTAGCTGCATCCCTCGAGCTGAAGTTTGAGTCTTTTGATTTTCTGCCTATATCCATTCGTCATTCGATGTCGTGCCCGCTTTTTAAGGTCTGTCATGTCAGCCTTCACTTCCATTTTGAAGGATCCCATTCTAGCACCTCCTGTTCCGCGGGCATTGCCTCCATGCGCTTGGTCAGTTTGATAAGTCATTGCTTGATTAGAGTGGCTGTTGCCGCCTGTACGTAAGCTGGCGGTGGGTATGTATTTGCCCGCTTGCGCATCCGTGTCGCTCCTTTCGGTAAGTGTAGTTCTAGAAGAACCGCTCGATGGTCGGCCCCGCACGGAGATCCCTCTGTTGTTGTTCCTCTGAGTAGGTGCTTGATAGGTGCACTGATGTACCAGCGGTCAATCCTCGACGTGCCAATTACCCCTGTTGCTGCCGTGTGTCTGTGAGTGTGGTGTACTTCCGCATACCTCTTTAACTGGCTCCGTTGTCTGCTAGCCGGCACACTATGGTACCCCGCATCCATTAGCCCCGCTTGGTCCACAAACCGGTCTAATTCTCTTGCTCCTACGTCGTCTCTGTCATTTCCACCAAGTCTATCCACTTCCTTGTTCGTCACACAGTAGTATGGCTACTCCTGCTCCTCTGTATCGCCCTGATGACCAATGCGACAGTTCCCCGGGCGGACAATGAACACGGATCTAGCGATTCAACTACTGCTGGAGCTCAAGGCGGCGGGAATATTACCGTCAGTGATGATACTGCATTGGCTGGACACTGGCAATCACTTCCAGGCGGTGGGATACGACCAAACGCGATACAAGACCTATGCGCAGCAGCTGGACCAGTACACTGAAAAGAGGGAAGCAATTCAAGTTAAATACGGGGGGTGGGCGATGGACACGGTCCCATACGACGCCCACAAGACAGAGAAAGATGCGGCCAGAGAACTCAAGGCCATCCGTCGAGCAGCAAGAATAGACAAGTTGACCGCGGCGGAAGAGAATCTTTGGCCTGTTTGAAGCCCCACATCGCCGCATGCTGTGCCGATGCGTGCTCCGCTCCCTCCAAGTGTGCCTCCTGTAAAAAAATCACATCTCTCCTGCCGCGCTCATGATTTCCCTTGAAACCTTGCAGCTTGGCTGCTAGATTCGTTCGGTTCATGGCCAACCCCCTGGCATTTGCTGTCGTTAATCCTAACGTCTGGTCTTGCCTGTGCTGACCTAGCTATAGTGCTATCATCCGTTGATCGACCTGCCGTCTCTGCTTCCTGATTATCTTCCCATGTTGCTTAAATGCCGTTCTGTGTGTCTGCTCAAGGCCTATCTCCCGTGTGGCTTGGTAATAGTTGTGTATCGTCTTCTGCTCCTTCCCTTTTTTGCTCCCTCTTCTGCCTCCCTCCTTCATGTCCGCATTGCTTCTACTTATCATCGTCCGGTGGTGGGCGTGATACCCTATCGGTGATCCGTGTGATTCTGATCCTGATCCGGCCAACTCTGTAAAGGTGTCCGCCTTAACTTTCATATTTTCCTCTCCCTCCGTTTGCTCCTGTGTGCAATCCATGCTGTTCGCCTCCGTGGTTTGCTGCTGCGGATGTTGCTGCAACTCGCTTACCCCTTCAACCGCTTCTATTTCTTCAATATTCAGATCTTATTCAGTCGTGCTGTCTTGGGGTGCGGTCTCCGTGTTGTGGTCTCGATCCCGTTCTTGTTGACTTCCATCTTCTCCGGATGCGCTTCCTGTGCTTCCCCCTCTCTCTACCTCAGCGTGTATAGAATGCTGAGACGTCTCTACCTTGGGTCCATTTTCAAGGTCCTTCCTGTCTTACACTGTGTGCGTATCCTCCGCCCAAGTCGAGCGAGCAGTAGCCGAGTTGGACGACGCATGCCGAGCCATGCGGCAACAGCAGGCAGCCGCAGCGCGAGACGAGTTAGAGGAACGCCGCGAGCGACGATGGAGTCGCAAACACAAGACCAACGAGATGGTCAATGCGTATGAGTGGGTCTAGTGCAGCGGAGAGGAATGGCCGCAGAGAATGTAGCGCGAGGTGTTGGTGTATAGGCAGACGACGGGCTTCCGACGGCAGTCATGGAGCTTGATGGCGAGAAGCATGCAGTGAAGTGGGATAGTTGCGCACGATACACGGTGGCGGGTACGGATTGGATTGAACGAGGTGAACGTGTACGAGGACCCGCCCCAGTTGACTATGTTGAGGTGTCGGGGAATTCCTACTTGACATGATTGGAGTATGGGCGTTCGACATGCGCAATGTATTCAGCCAGGCAGTCCGCGTGACAGCGTGCATTATCGAAGGTTGCACGAGCGAGTTCTTGGTGGGTGTGGATTTCATGAAGACACACAAGGCAAACATGGACTTCGACAAGATTGAGGTCCGCTACTTCGAGAAAGATTTGCTGGTTGTAATCCCGTTTCGCACTGAAGATAACGACGGCCGGCGGCCAAGCAAAGGTTGCTGCTGTACGACTGGTGAGACGTGTGAAGCTCGCACGCAACGCGGTGACGCCTGGCACGATAACGGCAGCCGCTCCGGGCAGAAAACAAGGTATATTCGTGCCCACAAAGAACCCCGGAGTCGTCATATTAGCAACAACGATGACCGAGGTGGTGGACGGCAAGGCACTGATCCCCGCGATCAACATGAGATGCGACCGTACGAGGCTCCCCAGTAAGAAGAAGTTGGGTGTGTGGGTGCCACTCACTGATGACATGCAAGAACTGCAATCGAGTGGCGAGTTGGAGGCGGCACGAGTCGATGACTGGTCGGGGACACGGTGACCCCGCTGGACAATGAGGAAGAAGTACGAGTAGGCGAAGATGATATGAGGACGCGCCAGATGATACTCAAGCTACTGAGGGCGTATCGGGAGGTGTCTACGAGTAAGGGCGATTGCCCACTAGTGATGGCATTAGGCGTGCAACACCATATTGACACCGGAGGTGCCGCACCTATCATGATGAAGCGACGACACCACGCCGAGACCGAAGACGCTGTGATTGAGGATAACGTCTCTAAAATGTTGCAAGCCGGCATGATTGAAGAAGGAAATGGCGCTTGGGGTTTCCCCGTTGTACTCGTACGGAAGAAAGAAGGTGAAGTCAGATTCTGTATTGACTATCGAGCTCTGAACAAAGTGACGAAGCGTGATGGCTACCCCTTGCCCCGCATTGATGAAACGCTGGAAGCACTGCGCGGTGCCCAGTTGTTCACGACGCTTGACCTGCGATCGGGTTATTGGCAGATTGGAGTTGCACCTGAGGTTCGAGATAAGATAGCTTTTACCACGAAACAAGGGCTCTATCGCTTTGCACGGACGCCGTTCGGATTGATGAGCGCACCATCAACCTTCCAGCGGATGATGAACGGTGTACTTCGTGGGCTGACATGGACAACATGTTTAGTTTGTCTAGATGATATTGTGGTTTTCACGCGAGGTGGCCTCGAACGCCATCTAGTGCAGCTAGCAACGGTTCTGGAGCGACTATCTATAGCCGAATTGACGCTGAAATTGAAAAAATTCGTGTTTGCGACGCGTACGATGGAATACCGAGGACATGAGCTCAGTAGTGATGGTGTATGCCCGTAGAGCGATTAATTGCAGCTGTATCTGAATTCTCACGGCCAAAAGACCCCGTTGAAGTGAAACGTTTTGTGCATCTAGCTGGTTATTACCGGGAAATTATCGAGGCGTTTGGCTGTATCATGGCACCGATGACAAGATTGCTGAAGAAAAGTTGCGGATAGGAGTGGACAGAGGAACAACAGTTCGCATTCGAACGAGTGAAGGCGACACTGACGATGAAGCCATTGCTCATCTATCCAGATTTCACGCTCCTTTTCCGATTGGCGACAGATGCGAGAAAGGTTGGACTTGGTGCGTACCTGATGCAGGACCAAGGACGAGAATGGCAGCCAATAGTATTTGCGAGTAAGGTGAACAGCGGTGCAGAGAGCAGCTACTCTATCACGGAACTAGAATGTCTGGCCGTAGTTTGGTCAGTGACGCTGTTTCGACCGTACTTGTACGGCAGAGTGTTCGAAATTATCACCGACCTTGCGGCGTTGAAATGGTGTATGACACGCCAGAATTTGGCAGGGCGCCTGCACAGGTGGTCGCTCACCTTACAGGAGTATGAGTTCAATATTTCGCACCGGTCGGATACAACCAATTTTGTTGCCGATGCGCTTTCTCGGGCACCGACAGCAACCCCGGCATCAGTTTTGATAGCGGTAGGATCGAGGCGGAGACGGCAACGTGAGTCAAAAGCGGCACGAGAAGTCGAGGCCGAGTCAAAGTCGGAAGAGGGCGATCCACACACGTCCTCAGCGGTACGAGAAGTCGAAACAACAGACAGGCTGACGGCAGCTGCAACCCCGGCAGAGATAACGACAGCAGCAACTATACCGATGGCGGCGACGGCGGCAGTGGCGGCAAAATCAACGGAGAGGAGCCGGAAACCCGAAGAGTGCCCGCAGTCCCCGAACCAGCGATCACGAACACGACTTGCACTAAGACGAGAAGTAGCAGAGACGGCAGCAACTCAAGCGGCCATGGCTATGGGTGGAACCTCGGCGATGACGGCCGTCCCAGAAGATGTAGGCAGCAAACATGGCACGCAGCTAGCGCCACAAACGGAGACGGCGACGGCAGAACGATGATCTGGACGTAGTGACAATGGAGGCAATGTAGACGAATGCACGACGCCAAACGTGAGCCCGGAAGCCCCGACAACGACGAGTGAACTGATAGGCGACTCGCACAACGTGATGCCGGGTGTGTCGGCGCTCAGAACGAACGCCCTGATGCCGGGGACGATACCAAGGCAGTGACCGAGTCCTCGCACGCAGATAACTGTGGCTCGTTGACGGTGAGCGAAGCCTAACGGAAATTAATGATGATGAGCAAGCCTGGACACGAGGCAACCACAGCAGATGCGGTAGTTGAGTCAGTGATTGGCGCGACGCCTCGGACAACGACGACGACGGACGGCGGAGTGACGCGAGCGGCACGAACCAGTACGGGACGGAGGCCGATGACACGTGCAGCCTCACGGGCCCAGAATGCTAGTGATGAAGACGGCCGAGGAGCAGCGAAACTCGGTGACCCAGATACGAGTGTAACAGCACCACGGTGTATGCCCCCGACGAGGGCACAACCAACACGCAGTAACGGCGAACAGGAGCGACGCGTAACGTGGGCGGAGCCCTTGGTTAGTGTAACAACGGAGGAACGAGCACGGAAGCCGCCGACTGCGACACCGAAAGCAAGACGCCCGGCGACCGGCACGGCGACGATGAAAACGAACCCTGGACGTTCGAAGACGACGGTGGCTGGAGCCACAACAGCAACACGGAGTACCCGAAGTACGCAGTACCCCAAGGGCAGGACGAACGAAACGAGCACGAATAGTCGGCGATCCTCGAAGGGCACCAGCGACTTGCGCACGAACGACGACAAAAACCCGAAGTCGGCGACGGCCAGCGAGAGGACGAAGGCAGCACCCCCACGAGATGATGATGTTGGTGGATTGAGCGAAGTACCTGAAGACTACGACGACGACCTGACACAGGAAGAGAGCCCCACGTTGCAGCTCACTGACACCGAAATTGCAGCGGTGCAGTAACGAAGCAGGCTGGTTCAGAAGATGGTTGCGGCTGGCAGCTACCAGGACATGAAGGTGGAAAGTGTGTTTGGACTCGCGGTGATCAACACTACGCGTGGGAGACGAGTGATCCTACCACCAACTGTCTGGTCTGTAATTTTCAAGGAAATGCATGGTTCAATATGGGCTGGTCACTTGAGAGGTCCGCACACATATGGACGAGTTGCACAGCTATATTGGTGGCCCGGACTACATCGTGAAGTGAACAGCTGGGTGCGCGGTTGCCAGGAATGCGGAATCAGAAAAGCTCGGCCTCGGGAGGTCATCCCACCACTACGAAGTCTACGAGGAGGAGATGTTGGGGACCGATGGGCCCTTGACGTCGCCGGACCCTTCCCGGTCGCAAACGGAGGAAATCGCTATTTCATTGCCGCGCTCGAGATCTCGGAGAATATCCCAGTTGGTAGCGATGACCAAAATACCGACGGCATTCCTGGAGCCACAACCATAAAGTTGATTATAGTTGAGTGGTTGACGTTGGTCCAGGAGTCCGTCACGATAGTGACAAACCTCTGTTGACGGATCAGAGCAACTGTCCTCTTGTGAATTTGATCACGTGCACGTTGTAGCAGGTCACCACTTAATCTGTGCCTGGATGGAAATCTGATCCCCGGGAACAGAAGCTTGAACGGGTTCCGAAAAGCATCGGATTCAACCAGCGCAAATGGTAGCGCACAAAGGTAAAACATGCTCGCCAATGCCACCTCAAACTGCTGCTGCTGAGTGGGTGATGGCGCTGGCGCTGGCGCTGATGCGGGTTGTGTAGTGGCGTCGCCAGTGGTTGGCTGGGTATTTCCACCTCTAGGTGCCACAGCAGGGGCCCCATCAGCAGCAAACGGGGGTCCTCGCAGTATAGAAGCCTCCGTGTGGTGTTGAGGGTCCGGGAAGTAATAGATCACGCGCTGCTTAACAGCAGTAGGAGCATCTGGACAGCTCTTCAAGTGGCGTTGCATGTTCGTCCCAGGCTGGGCGCTTCGAATAACCGCGTGGCAGTAGTTGCATTCGGCGTGTCGTTTCGACGATCCATCCGTAACCCTTTCGAAGTACCCCCACATCATGTGCTTGGGACGCCCGGGCTTTCGGGTAGCCTGACGTCGTACTTGAACAAGCGGCGAGTATGAAACTCGTCGACTAGCGAGCCGGGGAGATCGACGGAGAGGCGGTGCAGTTATATGCTCGTCAGGGGAGTCTTCCTCCATGACGTGGTCTTCCGGAGTGTCGTTCATCGCACCCCCGCCCGCTTCACAGGTAGCCCCTTTGCTGTCGGCAACTTGCCTTTGGTCGGCACCTTGCGAATGCTAAGTGAGAAAATAACTAATCGGAACTAGTGAGCTTTGAGTAATTTTGATCAATTTCGAGTGCATTGTTTAGATTATTCTGAATCGAGACCACTCCAAACCATCGGCAATAATGTGTTGTCAAACCCAGCTCGCCAGGCTTGGATGCATGCCTTCGCGCGCAAAACTCGCTTCAATCACCAGCGACATCCGAGTGCAAGACGTGCACAGCAGCACCCTGGCCAATGGAGAAGCGGGTTCCATGCATGTTTTCTGCTTGGTGGTAAACACGCAATCTCGCGTCAAAGCCATGAGCTGCACTTGCTCGCTTTCACGGGAGCTTTTCAAACTCAAACGTTTGGCGGCCGGGACCGCGCGCGCTCGCGCCCAAACGAGCGACTTCGGCTCGAAAGCGCGCCAAACCTTCGGTAGGAAGCACCGGAATCGACCGCATGTCCGCCACCCCGCGCTAAAGAAGTCGCGAGCACTTGACTTGGCGGCCAACCAAGCTGGTACTATGATAGAGCACTCTTCACCAGAATCCTCTGTGCCAATCTCACTTTCCATTTGACCAAGTGTCTCCAACACCCAATTCACACACATACACAACATTCGTAGTCAATCGACCATGGCCCCTTCTCGTTCCAGCATCGAAGACGTCTACACGGAGGTGAACCCCGCCAACATCGTCAAGACAGAGGGTCTACCCACTCTGAATAAGTCCACAGCGCTCGCGACTGCGGCGTCTCCGGTCATTGACGAGTACCTGGACAAGATCACCTGGAAGGCCGCTGAGAACTCGAACGTGACGTTCTCGCTGCAGGGTCTCAGCCAGCACATTGCCACCACCATTATCGAGGAGTACTGGCTGCACAGACTCTACTCGGAGAAGGTGCGCGAGTTCGTCAAGGAGAACCGCTTCCACATCCACGATCTGGGATACCTCAGCGCGTACTGCTCCGGATGGAGCACCGAGGACATCCTGATCCACGGCTTCGGCGGTGTGCCCAACAAGCTGCAGTGCCGTCCGCCCAAGCACTTCAACTCGGCGCTGAACCAGATTGTCAACTTCCTCTTCACTCTTCAGGGGGAAATGGCCGGCGCTCAGGCGTTGTCGAACCTGGACACGTACATCGCTCCATTCATCCGCGTGGACGAACTGAGTTACATCGACATTTTTAAGTTCATCCAGTCGTTCGTGTACTCGCTGAACGTGCCGACTCGCAGCGGGTTCCAGGCTCCGTTCACCAACATCTCGCTCGACTTGGTGTGCTCGAGCATTCTGGCTGAGCAACCGGTGATCATCGGCGGTAAGCAACACCCCACGTGGGTGTATGGCGACTTCCAGGAGGAAATCGACATGTTCAACAAGGCGCTCGCCGAGGTGATGATCCAGGGTGACGGCAACGGATCCATCTTCAGTTTCCCCATTCCGACCTACAATCTGTCCAAGGAGTTCGACTGGGAGTCTCCCCGCTTCAAGCCGATGTGGGAGATGACGGCCAAGTACGGCGTTCCCTACTTCGCCAACTTCATCAACTCGGACATGAACCCTGCGGACTTCCGATCCATGTGCTGCCGCCTGCGCCTCGATACCCGCAAGCTTCACACTCGTGCGGGTGGCATCTTCGGTGCTACGCCGTTGACCGGTTCGCTGGGTGTTGTGACGCTCAACTTGCCTAACTTGGCTCTGCGCGCGAAGTTGGTGCCCAAGTTCTTCGACGTCGTCAAGGAGACGATCGCCGTTGCCAAGGAATCGCTGGAAACCAAGCGTAAGGTGATCGAGTCCAACATGGAGCTGTACCCGTACACGCGCTTCTATCTGAAGAGCGTGTACCAGCGTGCCAAAAGCTACTGGGCCAACCACTTCTCCACGATCGGTGTCATCGGCATGAACGAGGCCTGCTCAATCCTGCTGGGTCGTGGAATCTACCATAACAAGGATTTTGCCGGAAGCGTGCTGCAGTTCATCAAGGACGAGCTGCAGGAGATCCAGCTCGAGACCAAGCACCTGTACAACTTGGAGGCTACTCCAGCCGAGTCCACCTGCTACAAGCTCGCGAAGATCGACCACGAGCTGTTCCCGCAAGCCAAACTGCCGGAGTTTTACACGAACTCGACGATGCTGCCGGTGGACTCGACGGACGATTTGTTCGAGGCACTGACTCACCAGGAATCGCTCCAAACAGAATACACGGGCGGCACTGTGTTCCACGCGTTCCTGGGCGAACGTCTTTCGAGTTGGACGCAAGCACGTGATCTCGTCCGGTCGATCACGACCAAATACCGGATCCCTTACGTGACCCTGACACCGACTTTCAGCATTTGCCGTACTCACGGCTACCTTGCCGGCGAGCACTTCGAGTGTCCTCAGTGTGGAGAGAAATCGCTGGTCTACTCGCGTATTGTTGGCTACTTCCGCCCCGTGTCGGACTGGAACGCTGGTAAGAAGGTCGAGTTCAGCATGCGCAAGATCTACACAGCGATCGAAAACGAGCCGATCGACTTTCAGATTGGCGGCTTTACCAAGACCACGTACACCGACTTCCCAGGCAAACCCGTGGCATCGATCCTGTTCACCAAGGGCTGCAACCTCAAGTGTGGATGGTGTCACAACAGCGACCTCGTGAATGAGAAACCCGAGAACTTGGACCCGCATGCGATTCTGGACTACGTGGCTTCCACGGAGCACAAGAGCTTGGTGATCTGCGGTGGTGAGCCGACCATCCAGTCCGGTTTGATGCCGTTCCTGCGTCGGGCTAAGGATCGTGGAATCACTGTTAAGCTCGACTCAAACGGAAGCAACCCGAACGTGCTGCAAAAAGTCTTCGACGAGAAGCTCGTTGACTTTGTCGCGATGGATGTGAAGGCGGACCCCGAGCGCTATGCCGAGGTCGCCGGAAAGGCTCTTCGCCCCAAGCTGCTGAAGAAGTCGATCGAAATGATCGAGAAGTCCGGCGTGAAACACGAGTTCCGCACGACGGTGGTGCCTGGTCTGGTCGATATTGAGGACATCGCAGTGATCAAGGGTTTGATCGGTGAAACGCCGAAACTCCAGCGATTCCGCGCGTCGGAGACTTGCATCGATGCCAAGTTCCGTATGCACGAGGAGCACAGCGAGGAGGAGTTCGAGGAGCTTGTCAAGACTGCCAAGGAGCTGTAAGTGCGTGAGTGATCGTTTGCATACTTTCTTGAATTGTTACCTGTAAAAAATGGCAGCGTTGGATTGTCTTCATTCTTTGATTGTACTTGCCGCCTGTGGCCGTGGCCAGCATCGCCTGTGTTCAGGATAGCTCATCACATTCGTAATCATGTCAACGTCACTACATCGAAGTACTAAAGTACTTGGACGAAGACAATGTTAAACAAATTAGCTTTCATGAATGGCAACTTCTTCCAGGAGCTTTTAACTCTTTCAAATAAGCCTACACTGCGATGAACACCAGAACTCGACTAGTTCACCGACTCGAGGCGCATCATGAGCGGATCCATCATGCCCAGGGAAATACCCTCCGTGTAGGCGACGTTCTGACCAGGTTCGGGAGTCATGCGGAAGCGGCTGACAATGCTTGCAATCACGATCTTGGTCTCGATGAAAGCCAAGTTCTGGCCAACGCAGATACGAGGACCAGCGCTGAAAGCAGAGAACTTGGTCGCAGACATTGAGATGACCTCACCGGTCTCGTTGTCAAGGAATCGCTCGGGCTTAAACTGTAAGGCGTCATCACCCCATACACTCGTCAAGCGACCTGCTGAGAACAGTGCAATGCCGATGTCCGTCTTCGCCGGCACGAACGTGCCGTCCGGGAAGACGGTGTCCTTTATGCAGTGCGTGGTGATCAACGGTGCAGGCGGGTACAGACGCAGGAGCTCGCGAACGCAAGCCTCAAGGTACGGCACCTTGTTGATATCCTCCACGGTCGGGGTGTAGTGCTTGTCAGCACTTAGCTGGGGGATCTTGGCCAAGACTTCCTCACGAAGCTTCGCCTCGGCACGCGGGTTCTGGCTGAGCAAGTGGAACAACCAACCCATGCAGTCGGCAGTGGTGTCGCGTCCGGCGATAATCGACGCCAAGGCGATGTTGCGTACTTCGACGGGGTTGACAGGCAGGCCCTTGGTATCCATCGTGTCAAGCACAATTGACACGATGTCCTTGTCGGCGAGAGCTGCAGTGCGACCCGCCTTTTTCTCTTCCACACGGATGCGACGACGCTCGATGGCATCGGCGATGATGCCCATCAAGTGCTCGTCGATCACGCGCACGTTCTCCTTCAGCTTCTTCTCCTCGCCCACGTTAAGCCAGCGTCGAAGCTTCCAGTACCACATCGGCTGCTTGAAGCGCTTACCGGCAAGGAACTGCGCCTCATCCATAGCCTCTGCGAATGGCTGGAAGGCTCCCTTCATGGAGTTCATTCTGGCGCCGAAGCCGATCTCGCCGAACACGTCGAACGTGTAGCGATGCAGCAGGTCGAACACATCAAGAGGAGTGCTTGAAGCCGCCGCGTCGGCCAGGATGTCGACGAGTTGCACCGTGTACTTTTGCACGAGCGGCGTCATGTGCTCACGCAGAGCACGAGCACTGAAGAGGCCGACGACGACGTTGCGCTGACGCTTCCAGGTCTCTCCGTTGGTCACGACAATGCCGTCGCCTAGCATATCGCAGAACACATCGTGGATGTACTCGCTCTTGGGGAAGATGTCGAACTGCGTCTTGAGCACCGCCTCCAGGTGCTCCGGCTTGGCGATGAACATCATGTCGTCCTTGCCGGGCAGACGCACGATGAACGCCTCGCCGTTCGTGGTGGCGAACTGGTCGGCCAGCCAGTCGTGCATGTGCGCCGCATTGGCCGCGAGTTCGACAGCATTGCCCAGCACGGGCAGCGTGCCCGGCAGAATGACGGCGTTCTTGACCTTGTCACCCTTGATCTTAGCGGAGACCTTGGTCGACTTGGTCCAGTAGAGTGTGACGAGCACTGCCGCAGTGACGAGGCTTGGTACCACGGGGGACTTGAACATGGACTGCAGCATCCTCAGAACGAACAGTGAAGTCTGAAGGAGGTGAACGACGAATGCAATGTGGCAGGACCAAACGACCGCAAACAAAGAGATGTCTGCGGGAGCGGCCACCGCGATCAAGGTCTCAATCTCTACCGAATTGCAGCGGGGGAACCTTCCTCGCCGTCGTGTTGTAAGGATCCGCCACGTACGCCATCCGATTTGCGCTCGAGAGCAATCGCAAGACACACCAACGGAATCGTCTGCGAGGTGTCGGCATCTGGTCGAAGTGCAAGACCTCCTGGAGGTCTGACCACCATTCCGTCGCGGCACCGCATATGACCAGCAGGTACTGGTGACCAACATGTGCAAGTGGATTCGTATGAACTTGATGACTTAAGATTTTACTGTTCAACTTGGTCTGCGGTCGAGTATTGTATGTACGGCTCGACCTGCTGCGTATACTTATGCACCGCTCGCTGCTGCTTTATTCTACGCTGCAATGCTAGAGTCTTGTGAGCTAACGGCCTCGACGCGCATCATCAGCGGAGTCTGCATGCCCAGCGTGATGCCCTGCGTGTACGTGGGCTTCTGGCCGGGCTCCGGCACGAGGTGGAAGCGGCCCAAGATGTTGGCAATCACGATCTTCATCTCGAGGAATGCCAGGTTCCTGCCCACGCAGATGCGCGGGCCAGCGCTGAAAGCGCAGAACTTGGACGATGACACCTTGATGACTTCGCCGGTCTCGGCGTCCAGAAAGCGCTCGGGCTTGAACTCGTTGACATCCTCGCCCCAGACACTCGAAAGACGCCCAGTCGTGTAGAATGCAATGACGATGTCCGTGTTCTTGGGCACGAACGTGCCGTCAGGGAATACCGTGTCACGGACGCAGTGCGTGGCGATTGCGGGACCCGCAGGCAAAATACGCAGCAGTTCACGGATCGTCGCCTCGAGGTAGTGCACCTGGCTCAGCTCCTCCGCGGACGGCACGTAGTCCATGTCTGTTGCCAGCTTCGGCAGGTGTGTCAACAGCTCTGAGCGCAGCTTGGCCTCAACGCTCGGGTTCTCGCTCAGCACGTGGATGAGCCAACCCAAGGCATCGGCCGTTGTGTCTCGACCAGCGATAAGCGCAGCCGCGGCGATGTTGCGCACCTCTACGGGGTCAACGACTTGGTTGTTCGACTCCATGGAGTCCAGGATGATTGACACGATATCCCTATCAACCGGCTTGACTTCCTTGCCGGACTTGGCCGCTTCGTCGCGCTGTTGACGACGCTGGATGGCGCCGGAGATAATTCCCATCACGTGCTCGTCAATGACTTGCACGGCGTGGCGAAGCTTCTTCTCGCTGCCGATGTTCAGCCAGCGCTTGATCTTCCACAGCGCATCGGGCTGCTTGAAACGCGCAGATACAATGTACTGGGACTCCTCGATAGCTTCAGCAAAAGGCTGGTACCGTCCTTCCAGCAGCTTCATTTCCGTGCCGAAGCCGATCTCGGCAAACACGTCGAGCGTGTAACGATGCATGAGTCCGAAGGCGTCCATCGGCTCCTTCGACGCCGCTGCATCCTCGAAAATCTTCTGCAACTGCACCACGTACTTCTGCGAAATAGGCGTCATGTGCTCACGCAGAGCGCGAGCACTGAAGAGGTTCACGAGCACTCGGCGCTGACGCTTCCAGGTCTCTCCGTTGGTGATGACAACGCCATCCCCGAGCAAATCGAAGAAGAGGTCGTGAATATGCTGGCTCTTGGGGAAGTTGTCGAACTGCGTCTTGAGCACTTGCTCGATGTGTTCCGGTTTCGCGATGAACATCATGTCGTCCTTGCCCGGCAGACTCAAGGTGAACGGTTCTCCGTCAAAGGGGACGATTTGGTCGGCGATCCAGTCGTGCATCCGTTCCGAGTTGCTCAGAAGTTCAATGGCGTTGCCCAGAACGGGGATCTTGGACGGCAGGTAGCGTACGCGCTTGGGCTTCACTTTGCCATCTTGTTCCTCGTTGTCGGTCGACACTTGCGTTGAGCTGGTGGAGTAGTAGACGGCGATGGCAACCGCCGCAGCGATGAGACCAGGCACCACCGGACCGAGGAAACTCAACTTGTCTTCGAAGAACGACTGCAGCATGGTAGAGCTTGGGCAACGAGGTCTTGGGCTGGAAATGAGCTCGAGATGGCTTGAGTTGCTTGCTGCGGACGAGACGATCGGTTCCGTTGTGATGTGAGCTGCTCGAGGGACATGAGCAAAGCTCCAGACGTAAAAGTGTCGAGATGCAAGAGCAAGTGCACGAGCTTTTGTCGTGCCATGTGGGGCGAGCATGCGTCAAAGACGTGGGCAGGTCTCCTCGTCAAGTTGCCTTGCTCCCAGCACGAGAGGGAGAGGACACTAGGAACGTGCCCGGGAAGGTGTTGGGGGCACGTTGACGTTTGGTGTTCACACCGTCAAGTTCATTGTGATTTGTCCGCGTTAGTTGGTTAGGTGCAGGCTTCAGCATTACAATTAGGTAAGACAGGAGCATCGACCACAAACTTAATAGTCGTGCCTCAGTATTGCGTTTTTGAGCGCTCGCGTTGATACACATGCATGTATGGGCTGGTATATCAGGAAAGCACTTGAAGAGTTCACATCATGCATGTCGACGTTGCTAATACAGTCCTGCACCGCGTTTTCGACACCTACGTGGTCTTATAACCTGTACGACATAATACGTAAGAGTATTACACTAACAGTGCCCATAGTTTTGTATATGCTCATCAAAACTTATGATCCTGGCAGTGTAAATAAGGTCCACCCTGTCGAATACGCGGTGCAGAACTGTAGATGGCTACAGTCTCCACATCATCCGGTGGCAATAGTTCCATCCCATCAAACGTACACATCTTGTCACCACCCGTGGCTGCGCCTCGCTCCGCCAATCACTCTGACGCGTCACTTCCACTTTGTCCGTCTACTGCACAAGGCAAAATGGCGTCCGAGGCGGCGGTTCCCCTCGTGGGCAAGAAGCTCCTGAGCAAGCTGGGCGGCATGGCGAACGAGGGCGCGGCGGCCGAGGTGTCGGACTTTGCGCGGCGGCAGATGGAGAAGATGGGCTGGTCGGCCGGCAAGGGCCTGGGCAAGAACGAGCAGGGCGTCAAGTCGCACGTCAAGGTGAAGCGGCGCGAGGAGCTGCAGGGCGTGGGCGCCGAGAAACAGGCGGCCAAGGACCAGCAGAACCAGTGGTGGTACAACGTGTACGACCGCATGGCCAGCAAGATCGTGGTGGACGCGTCGTCGGACGAGGAGGACAAGAAGAAGAAGAGGAAGCGAGAGGCTCGAAAGTTCCGCGTCCCGACAGATGAAGAGCTGTTCGCGGCCACTGACGGCAAGCTCTTTGGCCGCAGAGCCTACGGGTCGTGCCAGGGCAAGTTGAAGCGCGACGCTCTGCAGCTGAAGAAAGCTAAGACGCAGGAAGGGGACGAGCCCGTGACCACGAGTAGCGATGCAACGGATGAGGAGGAGAAATTGAGGAAGAAGGCCAAGAAACGGGCCAGGAAACTCAAGAAGAAGAGCAAAAAACACAAGAAGGAGGTATGACTGACCTGCTGACGGCTGGCGATGTCTGCTGACCGTGGTGTGTAGTTAAATGAATTTACTTTGATGCTTGGTTACTACAGGGAGAGGATGTTATTTTGCTGCTGTGGCGGGTTGGAGCTGGTTGGACTTCAGGTCGCCGTTTTCTTCCATTAGGCGGCGGATTTCGGTGGCGTCGCGCTCCATTTTGACCAGGTAGAAGTTGCCTTGGTAGGTGACAAAGTCGCCGACTTCGACGTACGTGAGCAGGAGAATTTCGCGGACATGTGCAGCGCTGGCGAGCAGAGCCTGCAGCATGGCCGAGTCTTCAGCGAGACTGGCAGCGGCATGTCTTCGAGTACCTGTGAGAGTCGAGCGCATCAAGCGCAACAAGTCTTCGTGCTCGGTGATGAGTGCACCCGCAGTTTCCCAGAGTGTTACAGCGTCCGGGAGTCTGGTTGAATACCCAAGAGAAGAGTACTTGATGGCTAGATCCAGCCTTTCCGTCGTCGACAGCGCCAACTGCTTCCACGCGAGCTCGAAACGAGCGCTCCAATAGGGATTCATGGGGACGGGGTCCAGGCGCACAACTCCACTTTCACCGTCTCCAGCATCAGCTGTAGCGATCGCCTCAGCTTCCACATCCGGACTGTAGCCATACCACAGGGTGAGGAACTCGACATCCTGCGGAGTCAGAGTGCAAAGCTGAACAAGAAGGTCGTTGCGCTGTGCACGAACCGTGGCCTCGCTCTTCGCTACAACAGAGATCGCCCCACGCCGGTTCGCCATGCGGTGTACACCGTTCAGCAAGAACTTCCACTTGGCAGAGGAACCAGCCGCCTCGCTATCTGCAGTGCTGACCATGCGCTGTCTACGCAGGTGAGTGGGGATCTGCACGCTTGGTTCAACATTGCCACCATCAGTATGCTCGCTCTCATCTTCATCGTCGACAAAATAGCTCGCCGAGGTCAGCGAACTACGAAACGATAAGTCCACGAGATACTGAAGGTCAAGGTGGCGGTGCAGCTCAGCTCGAAAGTCATGGTGTGCATCGTGTGTGCTGTCGTACAGGCGACGGACTTCATGCAGAAGTAGTGTATCATCCGCTGCTGCAGCGACGAGCGCTTGTTGATGGAAGAGGTCGCTGGGTGCAGGGAGAGGTTTTTCAGGAGCGATGGCCAATGATGCCAGCACGAACGATACTGGAGAACGCTCAAGAGGGACTGATTGCCTGTAGAAGCATTCCCACTCGGAGTTGGCTCCAGCAGTATGAGGAGGAGCGTCTTCGCCGAGCTCCGTTGGAGCGGGAGGGGGCAATCGTAGTGGTTCAAACGCGGTGAGAGGAGAAGAATCGTCCACATGAAAGTGGCGATGGCGTTCTAACGCGTCCAACACCTCCTTTGGAATCGGATATTCGTCTAGAATGCCTTTTGTTGGCGGCAAAGCTCCGAGACGAGTTGACATGATGTAGCGCACGCGTGGTTCGTGCGGCTCGCGCTTTGTCGCGACTGTACCAGCATCTTCTACTGCCGAGGGTGCTACAGGGCGTGATCGAAAATGTATCGCTCGCTGCTCTTCATCCTTTTCGAAGCTGTCATCATTGTTCTCAAGCGAATTTGCTACCTCGCTGTACTTCGGGAACTGTACGCACAACAACTGCGAAGAGCGTCTGGCTTGGTCAATCTCATCTTGATCGATGGTATCACTTTCAAGAAAAAACTTCGCTGCGGAGCTGGGTCGATGTCGTCTTCGGGACACATCGATATCGTCGGCGACAGCGCGTGACCGAGGTGAGATAATGCTGCTGGGCTTGACCTGTGATTTCTTGTGCAGACCGCTGCTCGTTGCGGCCATGGCAACAACCGAGTTTGATCGATGCTCGCGGCGTTTGCTTACCGTCATCACTGCCTCGACAGGTGTCTCCCTCGCGGGCGTGATATGCAGGCTTGCAGCACGCATCGCTGCGATCGTCTAGCGGATAATGACAAACGGACGGATGGATCAGCAGCAGACGATTATGGTGCGAGATAAAACAGGAGGGCTCTCACATTTTCGGCAATTTGTGCTGGAACCACCTTGCGCTTGGCCTCAACGATCAGGCGACTCTGGAGCAGCGTGTCCAGCGTGGAAATCGGCAGCACACCTGAGCTCTCGCGTTGAGCTTGGGATTTTTTTAATCGTTCTTGAAGCGCGAATATCTTATCAAACACTTGATCTTGAACACGTTGCGCGAGTTCTCTAGGGTGTGAAAGCTCGGTGTCAGTAAGAGATTTCAGCAACTCGACAAGATGATCTTCATTACCGGTTGAGCTCATCCGTGAACGAGGGCTCGTGCGCCTTGTAACTAGTCCAAGGCGATAACAGAGGCATCTGTATTCATGTGAGACCAACTTATCAGAGACCAAGAAGAGGATCAACTGAACCTGCACTCCTTACCTGCTTTAGCTCTTCTCGAGCGTGCTGACGTTCTTGCTTGGCTGAGAGCGAGGCCAAAATTCCCAGCGAAGGTCTTTCCTCTTTCGCATCGCTTGCTGACTGATCTGTCTCCGTCGACTCCTGCTTAGCGCGCAGAGCGCCACCAAATATGTGTCGCCTGCTCATTTTGCTGCGAAGTGGCTAGACAAGAGGACAACCACGCTGGAAAAGCTAACGACGCTTCAAGGTGCCGGAGGTACCACAAGTATAAATGCAAAACTAATGCATTATGTCTTGGCCATTTCTAAAATCCTCTAGTCGCCATGAGACTTGCTTTGTCCACGAAGGGCTGCCAGTTGAGCACCGAGAAGATGTCGCTCCTTGATGTAGAGGGTAAGTGCTGTTCCGCCGAAGCAAATAGCCCCCACAGCCACATGCAGCATGTGCCGCATCAATGAGATCGAACCATCCGACACAGAATTCAGCAGTACCCGTTGCGATGTCACTGTCACCGCTAAAGATGTCAAGAATGCTACCACAACGAGCCGATCGGGCAATGATTGACGCCAAAATGCCAATCCATCAATGAAACCATTGCAAGTCTTGCTCGTAGGAGCTGTCTGGCGGAAGTACGAAGCCAGGAACGTCAGGCAGTAGAGAATACGACAGCCCATGTTGACGCAGTTGGCCAGGATAAGTCCGAGGGTTCCCCAGTCGAGTACTTGCATGAAAACAAGCGCGCTGAATGCGTATATGGCAAAGAACACACCAAGTAGCTTGTTAAGTCGCATGAGTTCGTGATCGTCGCCGATAGCGTGCACCACGGCTTCACAAACGCCGTTCACACCCAAGAACGGGATGTAAGCACAGTAAACAGACAATGCCGCCCCCACACCCTGTCGAGCCTTTTCAGCTCCGTAAAGAAGCAGCACCAACGTGTATGCGTAGCTAGTGCCGAAGCAGACGAACACAAGTCCCACCAGGTTCATCAACTTCAACAGCACCAGCAGCAGCGTCTTTCCATCCGACAGCCCGCGTTTCTTGTTCTCCTTGTCGTCTTTATCGTCACTCTTGTGTTTCTGAGCCAACGCCAGCTTGCTGAAGATCGTCTTGGTCGCCTCCTCAATGGGCAAGAACACAATTCTCGGCACAAGCGAGCCCAAGTTCGACACCAGCCCATACACCCCCATATGCTGCAGCGACGCGAAGCCCGCGAGCACCCACTTATCCCCCTCCGCCAGCAAATACTTGACTCCACTCTGCACACTCAGCGGCATCAACAGCGTCATGAGTTCACGATGGCACCAATCACCTTCCCTCGGCTTCCCAGGCAGCAACTGCCTCATGCTCGTCAACGCGAAGCCTCCGCCGTCCTTCGAAGCACCATCAATCTTCCTCCAGAAGAGAACGCCAAACATCACTAGCAACGTCATCGCGTACGATAACTCTGCAACCCCATAAGCTGCCAAGCTCAACTCGAGCACCACGACGCCGACGTACTGCACCGCTGCTCGCACCAAAAAGGCGGCGCTTTGAGCCGCCACCTGCCAACTCACCAGCACACTGGCGTGGGCCAGCACAAACATGGGCTCAGCCAATGCCTCGATCATTGCAGCGCCGCAGTACATGGCCAAGACCGTCGAGTAGCCTGCCAACGCCTCGTCACCGCCCAAAGTCTCCGATGAGCCCCAAAGTGCCGCGTACGCGAGCACCAGAGCGGCCACCGCCCAGCTGATGGCCGTCGATAGCCACGCGACGTTCACTAGCTGCTGCAAATGCGTTTCCCCATTGCTGCAGTCGAGCGACGGCATCCGCAGAAAAGCTAAACGGAATCCGTCGCGCAGTAGGAAGATGGAGGCGAGCGCGAGTTCGAGACGCACAGTAACGGCGCCCGTCACATTGAGGTGCAGTTTACGCAGCACGAGAGAGTTGGCGGCGAACGTCAACAGCCGCTGTAGGAAGCGATACGAGCCGCCACGCACGGCGCGGGACAGCACGCTGCTAGCAGAGCTCATTGGCGTTTTCCAGACGATGTGGGCCACATACCCGTCACAAGTCACAGATTTGTGTCTGCGTATTATAATCAGGGCTTGGTAGTAACTCGAGTCACCAGCAAAAGATAGTAATATACTACTACTACTATTACTACAGTAGCCAGTAGTTTCCACGATTCTGATTCTAATATTACTGTAGTAGCTAGTAGCTCATTCCAAGGACCAATAGTACTGTCGAGTTACTACCGAGATTCAGGCAGTCCTCCATTTAGACGAACGCCACGGACGGCAAGCTGGATTTATCACGGCTTGCTCATCTCGCAGCATGTCCAGAGTCCACGCTACACGCTATCTTCGTCGCACGAAGCCGACGGCTGTTGCACGATAGAGGGGGTATACGCTCCTCGACAACTTTCGAGCAGAGATGCACGGATGGAGATGGCGAACGAGAGTGCGGCAATCTTCGAGAATGTGGACCACTCAACGGTTGTTTAGTTGGTCGACGTTTGTTGGTCGACAGTTGTTTAGCTGGTAGTAGCCAGTAGTTCGGTAGTACTACAGTACTTCTACTACAGTAACAAGGAAAGTCTGAGCAGAGTTACTACTACCAGTAGTTTAATTTATTGTACTGGCGAACTACTGGCAGTAGTTCAGTAGAACAGCCGTTACTACCAAGCCCCGATTATAATATAACATATTGGGTGATTCCTGAAATCACATTTTTTAGTCGTACCAAATGTGAAAGAAAACGAGCATCGTAGCAAAAATTTCTCACGCTCAATTTCTGACGCATTGTGGTTGCCACAAGTGGACTATCCCATCATATGTAATAAAGTTAAAAGACAAGCAAGACAAGAGGATATAAACTTCAAGAGTTATGTTAAAGTAGTTCTCGAACTCTGTGCCAAGTGCAACCAGCTCCCACTCATCACGCCCCAGCGGCAAGTGCTCCTCCAGCGTCTCGAGGAAGCTCTGCAGCTCGTCCGCGTTGAAGCCTGCACCGCGGCTCCCAGTGGCCGGACGCTCTCGAGGGAGAGTGCGGGCGTTTATTGGCGAAGCTTCAGACCTCATGAGCAGTGGAACGATTGACTGAGTGCGCACACGACATAAGAAAGTGGAGGGTTTACACACTTACCCTAAATTAGCAACTAAATATGCTTCGGTCGGTACTATTTTTCTCCGTAGGGGTTGCAACGTCGAGTATAATTGTCGCACAAATGCACCATAAAATAGACAAATACGAGTCACAAACCAAAAATGTGATTTCAGGAATCACCCATTATGTACAGATTCCGCTCCCCCGTGGGGGGGGGGGCAACATGATGGCAGATCTCATTTCGCTTGTCACCCGCACGAATGTTGATCCATCTTACGTAGCTACCAATAGTTTTCAGACAGATGTAGAAATATCCCCGCTTCTCCCTTAACCTTCTCGCAATGCGAAATACTCTCCAGATATGGACCCAATTAGAATGCATGCACATTCTGTATTGAACCAACTCGGCACACGGTGTTTTCAATGCGCGAACAAAGGACGACAATGGATTTTTGGGGAGTTCTCTGAAAGGTGCTCATGATTATGCCGATTTTCTAAAAAGGCTGGACCGTTCGAAAGGTGCTCATGTAAGTTGCTAAATAACACAGCGGCACCACCAGCTTCAGAGCTGCCAGCAGCGAGCGTACATGCGTCAAATACCGTCTCTTCCTGTTATATCGAATTATCATAAGTACCTTTCAGAAGATCAACCCTTTCAGAGAATGCCCGATTTTTTTGCGCGACATGAACGTTGAGACGCCGACCAAACGAATACAATCGTGCCCCTCTACCCGACGGCTGTGCCAAAACAATATCCTCCAATTCATCTGTCAGTGGTGACGGTGGTGTGCGTGAGGGTGGAGGTATTGTCAGCATTATATATAAATACGGTACTGTGCCGCAAACCTGCTAAAGCTTGGCCTAAATTATTCCTTATTAGAGAGGTTTAGTTTTGTACATTACATCACGCTTTTCATTATAAAATGCCCAAAATAAGCGAATCCCCCAACCCTACAGTGTCGTTGATGTAATGCAAGACAAGAAATCCATTATAAGCAGTGCAAACAAATTCCTTGCATTATAGATCTCAGAACACATATCCTTGTTATGAAGATCGCTTGAACCTATCGTATTCGGAGGGGTTTGACGTTGCCGCGCAGTAGTTTTGGAAACGCGCTCTTTAGCTTGCTACCGAACCCGCTTTCGTGCAGTAATGCAATGTCATGACGTCTCCCCTCTAGTGCGCAGTCATCGAAACGATAAGACCATTTGCCGTCACGACACTCTTGTATTTAAGCGCGTGCTTCCTCTTGTGGTCGTTGTAGGACTGGGCACATTAACGTCATAAGCTGCATGAATAATTGCAGGAAGCCGTGGATTGCTGTTGATTCCTAGTAAAGCGGAATCGATACCATCAGATTGCCTCTGGCGTCGACTGCAAGCTGGGCGTGACCGCCGGCATTGTCTACTTCTCAACCTCCTTCTCCATCTTCTTCCATCGGTGCAACTATATGAGCCGCATTCATGCTGCAAACTGGTTTTACCTCTCAAACAAAATCACTTCAACGAGAGTGATGGTCAGTCTTCAACGTGTTGCTGGGCTTAATGCAAAGTTTTAATGGAAGTTTGCTAAACGTCTAACATTCAAATACATTATCATTATCGGGAACCCAATTGGAGATAATGGAAAACGTGATGTAATGTACAAAACTAAACCTCTCTATTGAGACCTTCTGCATACTTTGAAGGATATTGCATTTTAATCACTTCGTCATCTCTGTTGATTAACCCGATCGCATGTGTTTGTACCCGTTCTACGGTGAAGCTCTGCTTCGGCATGGAAAACTTTAGGTTAGCGATCACTAAAGCCATACAGTACCTACTATAGTTGTCAGCGCCCTTGTCTTTATTGGAAACTGCAGGATTCATGGCCAGAGTGGGTTGGAGTGCTGTTGGTGATTTTCTCATCTGGAGATACTACTACTACATGTATTATAGTATTAGTTTACACATGTACCGTACAGTAATACACACTGATTTGGCAGTCGTGCTTTCGTAGTACAATTTTCAGTTGGCAAAGCTCAAGATTAATATCAGATGATATTGTAGCACGATAATGGCTGACTTCTGAAGACGCAAAAAACGATCGTGTACACGAAGTGGTTGGTTTCCAGTCATACGACGCGTCGCTGTGCTACACAACGCGATCGTCACAGCAAGATACATGCGTTTTCATGGGCGAACTCAGAGTAAGGCGCAGAATGGGACTATTCCTCACTTTTCAAATAGTCGCGAAGTAAGCAAACGCTAGACTCTTCCACGACTACAGCCCAAGATCAATTATGCGTCTTTCACTTCTTTTGATCGTGACGACTGCGTTCACTCTCCTCGCAAGTACCAACGCACAGTCAACAGACACCGTTGCACACCAACGCTTAAGAGTGAACTTTGAGAACCACAAGTTTCTTCGCTCTCTCAGGACTAAAATTGAGGACGAGGTCGAAGATAGTGACGCGGTGGAGGAAGAACGTGCGCCCAAGTTCCCCACGATGAAGCAGCTCCAGAATCTCCGTAAGAGTGAGCGGATCAAGGAACTTAAAGAGGCGTTGGCGATCGCAAAAGTGGAAGTGAAGGCAGCAGCTCAAGCGGTAGCTGTGGCGACTAAGGCCAAGAAGGTGGCTGCTATCTCGACGCAACTGGATGACAATGCCGCGAAGATGCTGAAGAGCAAGAGCTTCAAGAACGAGATGTTCGTCAAATGGGACAATGACGGAGTACACCCGCAGGCTGTTTTTGATGCCTTGGCTCAAGCTGGCAAGTATTCCGGTGCGAAGTGGGACGGCATCGCCGTTGCTTACCTCAATTTCGCCTCGGATATGGCGAAGGCTGCTGCTAAAGCTACCTAAATACAGCGAGTGAATTATCACGAAGCGCACACCGTTATCTGAATGAATATATGCAATCATGCAGTTTTATTTAACAAAAAATACCCCTCATGAACTAACAACATCCCCCTCTACACAGT
>JAHWLE010000180.1:0-33123 GCA_024679135.1 Phytophthora foliorum
GCCCGACGCGCTCGTGGTGGACAGCCAGGGCGACCGCCACACGTGGCGAGAGGCGCTGGACCCCGCGTCCAACCAGATCTACTACTACAACACGCTGACCAATCAGACGCAGTGGGAGCGGCCCGCTGAAATGGGCTCCGCGCCGCACGGTAAAGTTTCCGAGTCTTTTTTAGGTCTTCTTTTTTTACTAAAGGATCCTATTTTCTTATTTGAGCAGCTACGGGCTGGTTCGGACGAGGCAAGGCTGGCGTGGATGAAGGAAACCGGTACGAGACGCTGAACAAGAAGTTCCTGTCGAGACCCGCCCGGAAGCAGCTGGACGTGATGCCCACGGCCAACTCGCAGCTGGAAGGCGCCTACGAGTACAATATCTGGTACGACAAGTACGTCGGAGACCACTGGGACGACGCACGCGGCAAGGAGCCGGCAGCCACGCGCTGCGACCTGGAGCTGGACGCTGGCAAGACCAAGGCCGACGTGGTGAGCAAGGCCAACCGCTACTTCTGCGTGCACTTTGCGCGAGGCATGTGCGCCCGAGGAGCCGAGTGCAGCTACTACCACCGACTCCCGGCGGCGGCGGATGAGACGAGGATGGGCATGATGCACGACTGCTTCGGGCGTGAACGCCACGCTACGGACCGAGACGATATGGCCGGAGTGGGCAACTTTACGCGGAACTCACGGACGCTGTATGTGGGAGGCCTCAAGAGCACGAGCGGTCGGGAGCAGGTGAAGGCCCAGGAGGACGCGCTCTGGAAGCAATTCGGCGAGTGGGGTGAGGTCGAGAACATCAACGTGATCCACCGTAAATCGATCTGCTTCGTGAGATACCGCCACCGCACAAGTGCCGAGTTCGCTAAGGAGGCCATGGCCAACCAGTCGGTCCAGAGTGACGAGGTGCTGAATGTGCGCTGGGCGTTCGACGACCCGAACCCCGTGGCCAAGCAGGCTGGAGAGCGCGCGGACCACGATGCGGTTATAGCGATGGTGCAGGCCAAGGGAGCCAGCACGTCGCAGGACGCGGCGTTCGACTACCCGGAGCACTACCAGATGCCGGCGACCAAGCGGCAGCGTATCGAGGGCGACACGGTCGCGTCGTACCCGGACACGGACACGCAGTTTAGCGGACAAGGTAGCTCAGCTGCTGCTACTGCGGCTGAAGAGGCGTTGTACGCACAGCTGAGCTACGCTGTTCCCAACGGTGAGGCCTCGGCGGACCAACCAGAAGGAGACGCACACGAACAAGAGTAGAAACATAGCTAGCAAAATCGTTTCCTACTTGCGAATACTACAGTAGATGTTAGTTGATCGGCTACAGGTAGCGATACACCGGCTTTGGAGGGGACGGGATCGGTTTCTGCTGCGTCTGGTCTCCCAACAGCGGCTGAACTACTGATACGCTCAAGCCTTCGCCATATTCGAGAAAAGCAGCCTGAGTGTCTTGTTCTGCCTCGTCCTTGGATTCACATGGCCACCAATCTGCGTCGAAGCACCCTGTTGCAACACTTGCAAAAAGCAGCAGCGCGAAGAAGAACCACCACGCCGCCCGTAATCCTGTGGGGTCCGTCGAGCACACTTCGTTCCCGTTGGCACTGATCCAACACTCTGCTGTTGCCACTTGCAAAATGGTGCATTGGACAGCAGCCGCCACCTTCACGGCGATGCTGAAAGAGTGTCGCCGCTGCATCTAGGAGAGCCTCTGAACCATGAACCAGTGCTGGTCAAGGAAAAGCTCGTCTGCAACGCGTGACTGTTCGGAAGATCGGCTTTCATGTGACGCGCGACTATTCAAATCCTGGTTATCATTCTGTAGCAGTGCATTGCCCAGAGACTACCCAGTGGGTAGTACCCAGGTGATGCTCGACCCGTTCAAGTAAAATGCAACATTGTCCAAATCTTCTTCACTGACCGAGTTCCGCTCGCCACGACAATGCGGACCATCGATTCCTCTGGGACCTCGCGACTTCGTTTTCGTTTTTCTGTAACAGAGGAAGCTTTTATCCTTGATTTTTTTTTTGAAAAGTGTATTATCGTTTGCTTAGCTTGTTGGTGTGCCTTTAGCTGCGCTCTGGCTGCCAATCCTTCTTTCGTAATCTTCCTTCACCTCAATCACTAAGTAAACAACTGCATGAACATGTACGACCTCACCGAGGTCGTGATCATGGAATAATCATCCTTGACCTTCGGTGAGTGCGCAAATGGAGTGTACCAACTCCGTTACATGTTCAGTGAGGTACATTGATGTCACTTAGGTATGCTAACGACTTCCTATGTCCGTTCTAGCTACCGCCCGTGGGACCTCGCACTTGACCAAGAGCGAAGGTTCAAACTCACTGCAGCATTCAGCAGAAATACAATCAGATGATGTTCAGAACGACTCGACCAGAATGCAAGAAGGTTCCTCCTATAACTTCCAAGGCACGATACATGCACCACGGATAGAAATCTCGTGGTGGGAACACACAATAAGGTTTCTGTTCAAAGCTCAAACTTCTTCGAGGCGGGCGTAGTGTCTGTGGAGGTGGCGAGTCGAGCTCCACTAACTCACTGCAACCTTTGCCGTTGCACCCCGAGTCGTTCGAGTCAAACTGGTTAGGTTGTATATGTTGTCAAGAAGACGCCTCGACCAACTGCGGTATACCGGTAAGATACCGGTATGACCTTCACTCAGTGGCACCGCAATCATTCCTGTGCTCACGGGACACTGATGATGGGACGCTGATGATGGGACGCTGTTTACGCAACGAGGATTACGCTACACGTGGGTACAAGACTGTGGGTACAAGATGGGCATCGACGTGTCGCTCGCTGATTGGCTACAGCAACTCAGTATCCAGTAAAGAATCCAGTAGAGTGTATCCAGTAGGAAATCCAGTAGGCTTAGAGGTAGCAAGGAGTTTGCGAACTAAGGACCTAAATCGATCACTTTGCATTTTGCCATCAATCGACCACACCTTTTGTATAACCATCACCTGCGAGGTTTTTTTCTCCTCAATCCCAAACATTCTCCATGGAAACCAATTGCCTTTCGTTCAGTCTTCTTTGCTCGTGCGCATACACTCGCTCCGATCTGCCTACAAATCGACAGTGTCTATTGGCTATGCTCACGCAGGCATCTACGACTTTGTAGCTAGAAAGCGACGCAATTCCATCGTCCTTTAAACTTATTCTTGCTAGCTGTCTTCGGTTTAACTGTGATTCTAGACTATTATTAATTAACACTATGGTGGTCACCTCAAAATATGCCGGCTCTAAAAAATATGAAATGCGTCGGTGCTCTTCAAACATAGGGTACACATATGCGTTAGCATATACCGTAATGGCTATGTCATAGGCGGTGGTCATGTACACCAAATCCCCCTAAAAGCGATAGCACAGCCAATGACAAAGAAACTGACATTTGTTCGTGTGGGCACCGAGTAAGTATAGAGAATTGATGGTTTTCGATCAGAGCGTTTGTTTATTTGTTCATATCGGCGAATATATACCATTGCAAGACAGCACTTTGCCTCGGTTAAAATCGGACAGGGTATAAAATGTCAACTTGCAAAGTGAATTTTACACTAGTGACCTGGTTTTGGGTTCCGGGTTTTAAACGCCCCCCGCAAGTGGCATTATTTTTTTATCGTCTTGCTCTTCATCACTACCCTCTGCTTCTGCAAGATTATCCACCATATCTGCCTGCAGACACACAGCACCTTCAACAAGGTTTAGTGCCTCCAACTCGTCGACCACTTGATTGAACTTGTCCTGCATTTCTCTGGTTCTCGAGTTGTTAAGAAAACTATAGTTTCGCATGTACCGTAAAATTATGCAATGCAGGAGGTACCGCTTATGACATCTTACCGCCTATGACATAGCCACTACGGTACTTCCTCTTGTTGGAAATGATCACCGGAAACACTTTTTATGTGCCACATGTATGCTAAGAATCTATACAAAGTTTTGATGTCTGCCAAGAACCGAACACTCACTAACTCCCTATTCATGTCGTCTCTGTCCTTGCGCTTTCTGTCGCTATTCGGCTTGATCTGGCTGGCCCACTCGGCCCCAGGGACTCCTACCTCGACAGTGGCAGCGTCGCGCTCCCAAAAAGCGCCACAGTGGCGAGTAGCGCTGCATTCGAGAACCAACTGGCAGGGCCCCCGATTATGGCATGGTCTTTTACATTATTTCTCATGATATCATAAATATATTTATTTCTTGATTCCCTGTGAATTATTAATAATTTATTTAATCTGTCGGGCATCTGTCAGAATTTATGATATAAACCTCTTTATCATAATTGATTCCTCACAGCCAGCCACATCAACTGCGATGGCAACTTCACGCCCACCAACAGTTCGACGACCCATCTAAACAACACAGCTCACTTGAGTCCTCACTCTTCAATTTGAGCAATCCCAGAAACAGCCTCCCCTCCACCTCCTCAAGCTACCATGGTCCTCGCCTCTCGCCACGCCACCTTCACGCCTGCCCAGATATCCGGGTTCTTCTTCCGTCCGTGCCGTGACGACAACGACGAAGTCATACTAGAGTACTTTCGCTGCCGTTGCGGCACGGTCCGAAAACAGACTCGCCGCAATGGATACTCGAACCTCATGCAACCTGTGCGCCGGGAACACACTGACTACGAAGCTGTGATGCTGAATGCATCTACCGCCGAGACTGGTTCGCTGGTCAACTTCGTTCGACAGTCGTCTCTAAACGTGTACGGTTGGCTCGACTGGATTGTCAAGAACAATCTCCCACTCCACTTCTGCGAGAACCGATCTGCGCGGCGGTAAGCTTTACTTGTCTGTATTAAATTATGGTATAATTTGTACAAGTGTAATAATTATTGTGTCATTTAGGTACTAGAATTTGGACCCGATTTGTGTCGAGACCCTTCTCCGTGCCATGGAATGTCTCACTCGGATTGTCGAGCGTTACATCGCTTCTGAAATGCCAGAGCGATTTGGTCTCATCCTCAACGGATGGAGCCACGCCTCGGAGCATTTTATAGCCGTCTTTGCGTGCTATGAAGTCGACGGCGAGACCAAGTCCCCCTCCTCTGTATGGCCCCCTTGCTGAATGCGCTAGACGACGACCTCTCCGCACGCGGGCGCATGGAGTTTCTAGCTGATATGCTGCCTCGCGACTTCGGTAAGCAACTGAGTGACTGTCTATTTATAGTGGGCGATAATTGCTCAGTGAACCGGTTGCTGGCTACCCTCATGGGCATACCTCTCGTGGGATGTGCCAGCCACAGACTGAACAGAGCTGTTCAAGTCGAGATGGAGCAGCACGAAGATGACCTGGCCACCGTTCAGGCCCTCATGGTGAGGCTGCGTACGCTAAAGCAGTCGGTTAAGCTCAAGTAATCGTTTTGATGGGATACTTGCTATCTGTAACATTGTCGGCTCGACTGGGCTAATTCTGTAATTTATGATTTTTGATATGACCAAATGTGTAGGTTGCGGACACCACTTCGTCCTGTGATTCGACAGGACACACGTTGGAGCTCAACTTTCAGTATGGTACATCGCTATATTGAGCTCCTGGAACACCTCGATTCAACGGACGACGCCATCGTGGACGTCCTACCGGCACCATCAAGCAACAAGCGGCTTCTTTCGCTTTTGAAGGACCTGAAGAAGGTCGAATCAGTTTTGAAGGCCATTCAAGGACAAAACGTCAGCTTACTGGATGTGCGTGTGTGGTTCGACGGCCTAATTGCCGTGAAGCCTCACTACGCCAGATTTCTGGGTGCGTTTTGTTTTCTACTATGACATGCAACAAATACTAACACTGTGTACTACTATAATATATTATAATGCAGGACCCCGTTCCGACATCGTACACAGCCCTGACTTCGAGGCAGGATGCGTACGCGTTCTCGGGGGGAAGACTAGCCGTCTAACACGAGCGGAGAAGGCGGTTCTCCAGCCCTTCCGCATCGTAGACGAAGGTGATCGCTGCGACTTACGTGCTGCAGAGGAAGAAAGTGACAGTGATGAAGAGGGGTCATTCGTGCAGCAACTGCAAAAGCGGCGCCGGTTGGCAGCTGTCCAGCAGCAGTACGCACTGCTAAGCAGTATCCCGCCCACCTCCAACATCGTGGAGCGCTTTTTCAGCGTTGCCCGGACGACGTATGGCCAAAAGCGCCACGGACTGCATCCGATTACCTTGGAGATGGTGCTTTTCCTGCGCCAGAACAACGAGTATTGGACAGCGCAAACCGTGGACGAGGCCACTAGATAATCGCTAACATGATTTTGCTGTAGTATGTTACTACATTATGCTCTTACTTATTGCTTGCTCCTTGCAGATGTCATTATTTATGACTCGCCACTAGAGAACGGATGCCATAATTTATACTGTGGAAGGGTTCTCGATAAATAACAATGCCATAATCGGGAGACCTGCCTACTGGAGCATACGCTACGGGGCATTTCTCCCGTTTTGCTGAGCTTGAGACGCTCGTCGATGATAGCTCTGCATTCTATATCCTACAGGTAAGCCTTGGGCGTGTTTTCACGACCAACGGCGAAGTTGTGCAAGCGTGTCGGGTGTCACCTCGATTTAGGATTGGGACTTGTGATGTTAAAATGGATGAGGGGGCCGTTGTTTGGATCCATTTGGTTCGAAACTGGTGGCTGATCTTTCTTTTTGTCCGATCGAGGGGCTAATCAATACGTAGACGCGATGTTATAGGTCAAAACGTCTGTTTCCGGTGATAATTTCCAACCAGAGGAAGTACAAACTACCGGTGAAGTTTTGCTCCTTGGCTTGCGCTGGTTAACGAGAAATGGTATGCCAGCCAACCTCGGGTCTACACAGCCACAAAATTACCCATTTTTTTGCCTGACCCAATTTGTTCCGAAAACCACCCCGCCCAGTCGTATTTTTGTAACAATGCGACCTAAATTCTGTGCTTGTATTTTACGCGACACAAGGTCAACAAAATACGCGATTTTCGTAGCTTGTCTAAAAATGATGAAACGCGCCAACATGGTGCTTGAAAATCTTTACTAGTATAGTTTAGGAACAAGTTTCTTATCTTCCGATTCGATGTAGATACCACAGTGACCATCGAACACAGAATCGGTGTTAATACTTACCGCTGACGTTTGAGCACATCCCCATAATTTCTTCACGGCATGGACGGTTGTCGATGCCGACGAATCAAAGAGCTTCAGCCGAACAGCTTTTTCCACCACTCCTGAATCTTCTGTAAGAGTCCGTTGTTGTTGTAGATCGTGACGGTGACCGTCTTGCCTCCCGAGGTACTGGTGGAGACTATCGTACCACCAGCTCCTATCCGAGCCCCTGCCCCTGATGTGCTGACTGCACGCTCTTCAGCAGTAGTCGACGTGCGGTTGAGCAACTGGGTGGCCAAAAACTTTCGGAGGCTCGCAATCGTGGCGGTAGCGTTCTTCGAGGTGATCTCGATCCTGCTCGTAGTAGCGTTCAACTTGCTGGTCTTAAACGTACTGGAACCTGTTGACGCGATTTCGTTCGTGGTGTCGGCGGTAGTGGCAGCGAAACTTCCCACGATTGAAAGCAGAACAACCAATGTTGTCAACACGACTTGAGCCAGACGCATCTTTCTTGAGAACTGGGTGGAGGGATCTTGAGTTGTGTTGGTGGTTGCGCGAAAAAAGCGGAATGGCGTGTGGCAGAAAGGTGTACGTACAGCGTTGAAATGCCGGAGTCCAACCTAGGACGGGCAATCCCGCCAAGATAGATCAGCCGACATTTCGTGGTCGTCGCTTTCATAAGCGTGTCAAGAGAAACGTACGATAGGGTTTGAAAAACAAACCTTTATCGCAAAAAATCAACTGGGGGGGGGGGGTCTGCTCGTCTCGCATGTACAATATATGCATGGTACCTTCCTGCAGTTCCATGTACCAGGAGCAGAGCTTGGCGCCCAGGTAGCAGTGGTGGTAAGGACCATTGTTTTATTGCTTAGCGCTTAAAAATATGTCAACGCGTCGGTAGAACGAGAGCAGTCATCCTGCCTGGCATTAATACATACATGTACAGTGGTAATGAAGCTACTACGGCAAGTAAAATTACCACAGAAACTAGGACAGCATTTTGACACAGGATGGCGTATTAATACGCCCACCGACACTTGCTCTCGCTGCTTTATCGCCAAACCAAGGTTTTGGGTGTCTTTTGGCATCTTTTGCAAATTTCGAACTGCCAATATCCCCGGAACTGCAGCTCCTCTTTCCCCACCGCGCGTGTTTTGTAAGCAAACAGAGCATACTTTCACCCATGCAGTCGACCGTCGACGACTCGACGCACTGCGTGGCAATAGCCTATTATCTCGCCAGTATAGTGCGTGACTCATGGAGGCTTTGCCTGAGGACCAGTTTCCGCAGCCTCTATCTTCGCTAACAAAAACGGGTTGAGTACATACGATAGCGGATCCGTCTACGATGGCAGCACCACGTCTGACCAACGTACAGTGGTGGCGAATACGGGGGGCACAACTGTACACGTAAAAGGCTAAGCCACTATACAAGTTCTCGAAAGATATTCCTCTCATTGTACCACATTATCTGTATGTAGCACTCCATGACGACCAACGTGCTCGAAAGTGACGGAATCGAGTTGGTATTCTCGAACAGGCAAAATGTGCGAATCGATTGATCAATCAATCCTACCCCTGTATTTTGATACCCCACCATATCGGTTTATTTCTTCAAAGGATTTTGTACGTAATTCTTGTACTCTTCATACGCCATCCTTAATCCCTTTGAAATCGCTTTGTCTAGGAACCTGCGCATAACGAGAGATAGCACTGTACAGTATACTGTAAAGTCTCGTTCGTTATCCTAAGATTGTGAACACGCGCTGACACTAGAAACGACACAGCAGACTCGAATCACCAGTCGGGATAGCGGAACAGATCTCACCTGTTGGCTGTCAGCCAATGGCTGATCCACTTCAAATGGTGTGTTCTGCTCTGCTGCAGATGCAGCCACAGTGTCCCGCCCATCCAGCAATCCAGAGTCCGGATACATGTCGAACCACCAGTGAAAGCTTTGGATCACCTACACCTCTCTACACGTCATTCCGCTTTTTGCACTCAACCACCAACACAACTCAAGATCCCTCCACCCAGTTCTCAAGAAAGATGCGTCTGGCTCAAGTCGTGTTGACAACATTGGTTGTTCTGCTTTCAATCGTGGGAAGTTTCGCTGCCACTACCGCCGACACCACGAACGAAATCGCGTCAACAGGTTCCAGTACGTTTAAGACCAGCAAGTTGAACGCTACTACGAGCAGGATCGAGATCACCTCGAAGAACGCTACCGCCACGATTGCGAGCCTCCGAAAGTTTTTGGCCACCCAGTTGCTCAACCGCACGTCGACTACTGCTGAAGAGCGTGCAGTCATCGCAGCGGGAGAAGGTGCACGTGCGGGGGCTGGCGGCACTGTAGTCTCCACCAGTACCTCGGGAGGCAGGATGGTCACCGTCACGATCTACAACAATAACGGACTCTTGCAGAAGGTTCAGAGGTGGTGGAAGAAGTTATTCGGCGTAAGCTCTTCGACTCGTCGACTTCGACAACCAACCGTGGAGTGAAGAAGTAAAGCCATCACATAACTGTACTACGTAGTTCACAAAATGTCAGGATTATAAGTCAGGACGCTTAGACTCATCAGTGAGTATGAAAACAAAGTTGAACTTGTCCAAGCTTCATTAAAATAAGGCAAAAATGGATTTCAAGACGCAAATAGGTAGTGAAGACCATCCTTCATCTTTCGTTCGTACATGTATAAGTCTTATCTTGGTGGTCTTGTCGACCTTCTTCGTGAGCTGACGATACCTTCGGAACGTCGCTAAATAGGACTTCACCGCTTAGAATATGCTACCCTTTCGAGACACGGACTCGACTTGATGCAATCATAGACCGAGCTGCTTCACGCCAGAGACTTCGTGTGTTTTATCCTATCGATCGTCACAGTATGGCTAGGAATGGAGGGGTTGGGCGGATGGTGCTCTCCTTCGTCCACGCCTGGGATGTCGTTCAAGTCGAGCTCAAGGGTGAGTACTCCCCCGCACGAGTGTTCGCTCTGCACGAGTACACCAAATCTACGTCCTGGTGGCGCATCGCAGCCGTCATCCTGCTCACACCGCTGCCATGCCTAATCTACATTTGTCTACCCGAGGCAGTCGACCTGAACCCGGCTTCTCAAGGCATGGCTCGAAACAAGACCTTCTTCGGACGATTCTTCCTCTCCTACACGATGTGGTGCCTGCTGCAGACGCACATGATCAGCAAACGCATGCCGCTACTGTCACTCTCAAAGACACAACTCGTTGTCAGCGCGGTGGTAGTAGCAGCCCTGTCCACGGGAGTCGAGCTGCTGTACGCTTGGTGGATCGGCTTCCCAGTGCCGTACACCATTCACATGATGGCGGTGCCGTATGTGTCGCTCATGTTCACCAGCCTGGCCATTATTTGGTACCCACACGTGCGTCGCAATTGGGGTCTGCTGTGGAAAATCGCGGACGCCATTTTGATCTGCGTCTGCCACGGGCTTGTCATCATCGGTTATCCACTTTTCTACTTCGTGTTCATCAAGATGGACTCCGGCATCGAGCGTACTGCGTTCACCTTCATGCTGCCAGTACTCAGATTCGTCTATAGGGTACTGTTTTACTACTTGTGCCGTTCGGCAAGCGGCGAGCGGATCACCATCGTGGTGGTCTTCAACGCCGACCTGGTCAACGCTCTGTTTGTCAACTTTTGCATGCAATACCAGCCATCGCTCACAACGACGGCGGGGCTCATGCTGGCCAACGTGGTGCAGGTAGTGCTCATGACCCGAGACATTGATGCCATCCGCAAAAGGATTGCAACGACGACGAAGAAAATTATTCATCTGAGGAAGAGCGGCAAAAATGCTTCTGAGCTGCCGGGTCGCCAAAGTGTTCTCCTCTCCGCCAGCATGCTGCCACTAGCGGTGGATATCTTCCAGAGATACACCTTCGACACAACTAAGACAGACGGTGGCAAGGCAGAAGTAGCAGGTCCGATGCTTAGCGATATAACGAGTGCCGTCAAACCACGCCAAGAAAACAAAATCGCCCCGGTAACCATCAACGACGACATCGCAGCCCAATCTCTCAACATTGTTGCGCCGAACAAAGTGATGGAAACGCGGCCTGAACTCGAGCAGCTTGAACGTAAATACGCCAGGCTCGTGCGAAAACTCATGTACGCGTCCGAGTTTTCTATCCTCACAGCGTTCATGGAGGTCATCACACCCATCGTATACTGTACGTGCTGCTGTGTGTTTGGTGATGTCATGCGTTGTCCTCACTAACTATGCGTCGGTGCTTCGTCCAGCGTTGTATTTGACTATTATTTTCCACATGCCCAACCGCAACTACTACACCCAGTTAGCCAGCATGAGTTCGGCGCACTTGACCAAAACGGTGCTAAACGTGTTACTGTACAGCCTCGTAGAATTCACCGCTTTTGTCGCGCTCAGTCAGACCCTCAAGCGTCGACTCAACTTCTCGACGCTGCACCAGCTCGCATTCGTGCTCGACCGACAAATGATTCACGTACAGACTGCGATTATCCTGTGGGTCTTCTACACGACGCAGATCTCCCTCGATCACTATGGTACGATGCGATGCCATTCACATCAACAGTTGTGGGTCTAACTTGGCGTTATACTTCGATTAGGTACGGACTATACGTTCGAGTTTGCGTGGCTTCAGCGCAACTCGACCACTGTGTGATTCAGCTAGAGGGTCTTGTCCCAATCGGATGGCCGCGGTCTTCAATGTACTACAATATCTGCACAGATTGGTGGGGTGTACAGATCGCTGGAGGCACAGTATTGCCACCTTGCAAACCAGTAGATGATCACCGTGGTGATTTAAGGCAGCCATGGTTCTTTTGCAGAAACTGATGAAGTATTTTGCGACGTCCGACAACTCGTCTCGATTAGTGTGTTCTACCAGTTCGAACTCAAAGCTAAAAGACACCAGGCTAAAGCTGCGTTTATTCTCAAGATGATACCGATAAATGTTGCTGACGGATTTTCGTTACGATAACAACTTGTGTTGCATTTGGTATCGCAAAAATCAGGGGACTCCCAGGCCCTGGTTCAGGTGGGGAACACATTCTGTGCTGAAATAGAGATATACTATGTAGTAATTGACTGAAACTTGAATTTGTGTTTTACTACGTAGTATTATAGTTTTTGCTCATTTGTGTTCCAGGATGCAGATTTCCAGAACACCAACACGAGGTGTTCTAGCTTGAGAATTTTGTGCCAGGAAATGGCGAGCAAGGAAAGGTGGTCCAACCATATTGGAGCTGATAAAGGCTCTAAAACTTTGACTTTGTGTGTAGCTCCTGGCGGTCGCAAGTTGTACACATGAACGGTGTTCTATTCCTCCGTGGTGTCGGCTTATACACTCACGCTTGCACCCTCAATACAAGACATGGCAGCGTCCTCGGTCATTTGTAATATGATCGGTGGATTGTAGTTGTTCCGCTCTCGGAATTTACTTGGACAACCACAGCACACGTTCTGAAAAGTACAAGCACAAATCGCAGCTATCGACCCTAACCTACGAGGTGCAATACAATAAATATATTCAAAAAATATTTATTATTGAACATTGTGCAATATATATTATTGCACTCAGTCGACATCAATAATATTGAGGTCATATTATGATGGTATTTCTGGAGCATACAGACCTAGCCAAACGGTTGTTGCAATAAAATAATTGTCGAATTGCTCCAATCAAATATTTATTATTGGATTGACTCGTTATTCAATTATTATTATTGCTGAAACATACAGCAATACAATATTATACTGAAATGTCCGACCTCGTGCTTACCAACGAACAAATCCGATCACATTCTATAATATCAGGAACCTTGGCTTCTTCAGCTCACCAACAGATGCATCCTCATTAATGACAGAAAAAGTTGGGCCACGCACGCAAAGAGGAGCACCATATTCCTTCGACGCGAATTCTTAAACTGGCAGATCTATTCCCTACTCGCCAAAATTTCTGAGAAAAGTGTTGGCAAGGTTACAAATTTGCTCTTCCCGTACTCGATGACTACTCGTGGTGAACTTTAGACTCCGTTAAAACCGACGGGACCCAAGGAATCAGCATGGACACACAGCGCTGGTACTGTTTGTAGAGCGGGTACTTGGACGCCGTGATGTACTCTGTGAACGGCGCCGATCCCTGAAACAGCAGCGTCAGCAGGATTGTTCCCAAACTTGACGCGTTAAGTACCGGCTCCGACACTGCAACACTAAACAGGTAGAACGCCCACCACAGCGACATTTCTCCGAAAAAGTTCGGGTGGCGGCTGTAGCGGAACAGTCCACTGCGATTGAAACCAGCCTTGTAGTCGCCAGCGAGAGGTTTCTTCTGTGCGATGAGCTCGTATTTCTTCTTGTAGAAGACCCACTGCTGCTGGTCAGCCACACTCTCAAGCACCAGCAGCAGCAAGAACAACGCCGTCGCGACCCCATCCACCGTATTCAGCTCTTCGTGGCGGTGGAAATACACCACGTAGGAAGGCACCACCAGCAGCAGGAGTAGCAAGTGCTGGTACCCAGCGATAAAGACGAGGTTCAGCACCTCGAACAACGTCCAGTGCATGTACTGCCGCACCACCGCCCAGCGGTAGTCCTCTTCGCTGAGCTTGTAGCCTCCCTTGCGCCAGAAATTGAACGTGAGTCGGCATCCCCAGAGTGTCGTCAACGCCGCCATGAGCAAAAGTCTCTGGTCCCAAACTCCGCCGTCCGCCACGTACGCGTGGTAAGCGAAGTGCCAAGCAAACATGCTGGGCGTAACAGACCACAGACGATCCGTGAACGAGTAATTGCGCGTCACGACACTCGCCAGCCACGTGAGGGCGACCACCACGAGCAGCAGCTGCAGCACCACCGCTAAGGCGTTGGAAGACGCGTACGGGAGGACCTTGAACTGCCAAGCGTCTGTCCAAGCTTCTTGAGCGTGCAGTAGAGAGCCGTGCCAAGTGATGAACGGGGAGGAAGATGCCATTGTTGCACCACGAAACAAAACGGAGAATGGCGCCGTGGAGCGAACAGCTACCAGCATAGCCGGTACGAGTGAATCCTGCATCCGCTCCACTCTATCGGAGCCCGTCAGCAGAGGTTGCCGAACAGCAGCATAATCGAGCGCTCAATGGCCATAACGCGTCGGCAGATGCTGCCACCGTTATGGATAGGAGACTGCAAGACCCACAATAGATTGTGCATCTGGACGCCCAGCGTCAGATGGTTTTTCGACACTATGCAGTCTCAATCCAATGATCCCATGCAAGTCTTCAAACAGCCAGCTACCGCACTATTATACTGTAGTAGCCCAGCATCCTTGGTGGTCTGCTACGAACTGTAGTCCTGTGGCAAGATGGCTACATTTTGTATCATTGCCAACTGCCGTTGACTTGAACAAAGTATGGAACCAATATTATATACTAGTATACCGGGGCCAACACCTTGCCCATAAAATGGGTCAATCTACCCAAAACCCCATTCTACTGTCGAAAAAAGCGTGGCGGTTGACATCATGCCGCGCCTTCCTCATGGCGTCGCTTGGGCGTCTCTCCTGCTGCTTGTAGCGCACCTCCTCTCGTCCCCATCCACTCATGTTGTAGCTCAGATCGATGTGCTCTCGGACCCCGAAAATCCCGTTCTCTCCGCCTCTGTAGCGCCCACACAATCCACCGAAAGGTCCCCCACATCGGACCCGGGGACTATCGAGGCAAAACCTGCGCCTTCCGCCGCCCCCACGGGATTTTCGAGCCTGGATTCCAGTCTGCAAGGCTCCCAAGAGACCGTGGCCGCAGTGGTGACGGCCACCGACGTGTCCATCGACCAAGTGGAGGACCATTTGCACATTGTGCAGCAGCTGGAGCTCTCGGTGGGCAAAAGTCTGCAGGAAATGGAGCTCGGGGACCATTTCGCCAAGTACACGCAGGCCCAGATACGTGAGAGGCAGCAGCTGAGGGATGCACTGCTGGCCGTGCAGAATAACCTCAAGAGACTCGCCCAGGGGCTCAACGGCACGCTGCTGGAGCTCGAGCACGTGGAGCAGGAGGAGGAGCTGCAGTCCAAGAAGCTCAAGGAGGTGCTGGCCCACCAGGAAGAAGAGGAGAGAGAGCAGAAGCTCGAGAAAGATGGGATCAAGGAGATGGACTACGAAACGGGCCACTTGAAGAACACGACGGGGCTAAATGCTGAGCAGCTGAAGAAACTGGAAGCGGTGGAGAAGAAGGCGGACCCTGCTGTGCTGCATTATGATATGGACTTGCTGGCCCAAGTGGCGGTGCTATTGGGTGTGTCGGCGATTGGAGGCATTATCGCTACGTACTTTAACATCCCGCCGCATGCAGGGTACTTGCTCGGTGGTGCGTTGGTAGGACCGTCATGTTTGGGGATCGTGAGGTTGTACAAGGAAGTGGAGACCATATCGCTCTTTGGGTCGGTGTTTTTGCTGTTTGGACACGGAGCGGCGTACTCCCCGCAGCAGCCAGAGGATATCTTCAAGAAGTACTTTGCTGGAGGTGTGGCGTATATATTGTCTACGGTGCTGTTGGTTGCTGGTGTGGCGGTTTATATCGGATGGACGACGTCTTTCATGGAGGGGCTGAGCATTGGCGTGGGCGTGTGCTTTTCGACCACTGCTCCGCTGTACGAACACATTCGGGAAAACAGGATTCAGGACTCTTCGTTTGGACGGGTAAGTGCACTGCGCTTGATACAGGTTATCTATTTATTCAGACTCTCACTATTGCTGTGTGTATGTGCCTGGTTACTTCTATAGACGGTGACCTCGATTATTGCGATCCAGGATGTGCTGATGAGCTTTGCGCTTGGTACACCGGAGTGGTTCTCCGTACGTTCGGTTGGCTGGATTGGTGTGGCTATGGTACGCACTGTCATAGCCTACGCTGTGGTGGTGGGCATGACTGTATGCTTGCACCAATATGTAGTACCGAAACTACTCCGTTTCTTGACGGCTATGGAAGAGGTACACAACGCCCCGCTGGTGCTGCTAGGAGTGGTGTCTGTGTGCCTGTTCATGGCGCTGTTTTCTGAGACGATCGGTCTTTCGCTGGAGTGTGGGGCATTCTTGGCTGGGTTGGCCTTTGTGCACGTATCAGGCAACGCTAAGGGAGCCTTCATGTCAATCCGTGTGATGGAAAATCTGTTCGGCAGCATGTTCTTCGCTTGCGTTGGCATGATTTTGCACCCCATGTTTCTGATCAGGAACGCTGGTGAAATTTTGTCCATGGTACTACTGATCGTGGGTATCAAGACGGTGTCCATGACGGGCGTGATGACTTTCTTCCGTATCAGTCCTCGCAAGGCATTTATGGCCGCCCTCGGCCTTTGTCAGATTGGCGAGCTTGCACTCATTTTCATGATCAAGGCCCACGCATCAAAGCTGGTTTCGCGACGGACGTATTTGCTGTTCGTTGCTTCTATCTCCGTGTTCCTCGCATGCTCGTCCATCTTCAACAGAAGAATTGTTCTCGCGCGCCGAAAGTCAATTTACCGCTTGCCTTCAACGGTGCGGGGAAAGCCGATCGAACGACATCGGAATTCAAGTGACCTACACGATCTTCAGATCGATACTCGACAGCGTGCAGGCTCCAGTAGCGCCTATGTGGATTCGGGAGGAGAGGAAGATGCATACTCCCCACCTTCGAGGATGCGGCGTCAATCCTCGAAGAATTTTGGTCATTAGCCTTTGCATCGAGTACAAATTGATTTTACCTTTACAAGATAGTGTATGATAGTTTTCCCGAAAAACAAGATGCAGGAAGTCATGCTGCTTCCATTAGATTGTCGATTATTACGTGGACTAATAATTAAAAGAAACTCATTCGTCCTGGTTGTTAGAGCTGGCTGCCGTCGCTTCCTTCGCCACGGTCTCCGCATCCTCGTCGTCGACTTCAGGCCGACTGCTACGTTCATCAGCTTCCGTCTCTTTTACAACATCAAGCTGCAACTTGGATCCTTCATCGGGTGGTGTCGTGGCCACGAAAGCGTCATATCCTCTGCTAGAGTTCTGCGGTGCAGGTGGCGGTGTTGATGTCGATTTCATTAGACGTGGTGGCTGGCTCTTGACGAACTGCTGTAGCGGTAGTGTAGCTTGCTGGAGTAAATACATAAAACCATCGCGTACGCCTTCGTTCGGGAATTCGAGATGAAGCTCACGGAAGCGTGTACACACTGAAAGTACACAAGCTGGGTCCACTGCTCGTTTGGCAGTGTTTGGTAGGTTAGTGGCGTGTCCGGCGAAGAAAGGAGCATTGTCACCGACAAGCATATGACGGATGTCGTGCAGTTTGATAGAGTCGTCAAGACGATCGGGAGATGTCGCTGACGGAGTCATGGGGTGTTGATCCATTGTGGCACTAGGAGACCGCATTCGAAGCGTCTTTGCTGCCGGCGGAGTCACTGGCGATGACGGGGTGCTTCCGGTCTGTCGAGTGGTAAGATTGAGTGTGAATCCACCGCTGGCAGTGCGCTCGGTCTTCGCACCACGCTCCCGACGTAGCGAACGCCACCACAAACGCTTTTCGTTAATTGCATCAGACGTGCTGCTGCTTGGCGAGCTGTCAGTGGAATGGGGAGGTGAAGCGGCGTTAGCACTCTGTTCAGAGTCATCGTGCTCGTAGGTAGGCGTACCAACGACTCCGCCAGTCGGGATTCGGTTGGTTTCAGGTTCAGCAGCGTGCAGGTCAGGCTGGCTGGTGCCGTTGTTGTCCTTACCACCGATGCCAAACAAACTTGTGAAGCTGCGGGCGTTCTGATAACGCAGCAAGCTGCGCTTGAGCAACTTCGGCTGCCAGCTGAGAACTTTTCCGTCGGTCGACAAGCGCAGCTTGGTTCGATGTGGTAGGCCGTTGCGGCCGTACTTGACTGCCTCAAACCCACCCATGACGAGCTTCTTGCGGATTGCCGAAGCTGCCTGCTGCCGGCGCGTAAGATCGGCTAGTCGGCGGCGCTCATCGTTTTCTCTGCGGAGACGCTCCAAAGTCAGCCTTCCGGCCTGAATCCACGGATGGCAACGAAGCACTGCCATTGAGGGTCTCTCCATTGGATCAACGTGCAGCATCTTCGAAATGAGCGTCTTAACGTCTGGGTGAATGGCAGCCCAGTCCTTGGAAGGGTATCGCACGTTGAAGCGATGAGTGCGTAGCTGCGCAAGCTTCATGGGGAATGGTGGATAGCCGCAAAGCATAATGTACGTCACGACTCCAAGCGAGAACACGTCAACCTCAAGGCCATACGACCGGCCGTCCAAAATCTCCGGTGCTGCGTAGCCCGGCGTGCCACACGAGTCCGAAGCCTGGTCCTCCTGGTGGTTCAGTTGTCTTGCGAAGCCGAAGTCGCAGAGTTTCACGTCGTCACCGGACAGCAACACATTCTCAGGCTTCACATCGCGATGAATAATGCTATGCGTGTGGCAGTAGTACAGCGCCTCCACCAATGCAGCAGTCACTTTCTGTGCGTCGCGCTCTGGGAACTTGCCCTGCTTGACAATCCTGTCAAACAGGTCGCCTCCTTCAGCCAGCTCGGTGACCAGGTAGCACTTGGCATCGTCTTCAATGACCTCATACAGACGCATGATGTTCACGTGGCTGACGCTCGAGAGCACGCGAACCTCGTGCGATAGCGCCGCTCGATCCACGTCCGAGAGGCTCAACTTGTCCACGATCTTGCAGGCGTAGAAGCCACCTTTCTTGCGGTGGGTCACCTGCTTCACGGTCGAGTACGAACCTTCGCCCAAGTGCCTAGTGATGGCATAGTGTTGGTGAAAGTCGAGGAAGCTCTTCTCACCCTTGCGGAACGTCACCTTGGGCGGTGGCGAGGCTGTCGGCGACAGGATATCAATCGCTGCACTCATCGAAGATCCCGAGCTCGTCGGCACAGCTACACCTGACGGTGAGCGAGATGATGAAGCAGTACTGCTGTTACTACTGTCATCACTGCTGCAGCGAGAGGTTCTTGGCCGACTCGTTCTTTTCTCCGCAGCACCCTGCCCTGACGGCGAGAACATCGTGTCAGCTGAAGCCTTGTCTTCAGGTTCCTCCGGATTATCTCCGTCGCTCTTGTTCTAGACAGCACACAGGTCATTCGTTAGTCAAGAGCTCTTGTAGTTAGCAACTGAAAAAAATGACAACAGCTTCGTACAGTGTTGCTGTGGCTTGAAGCAGCAGCCTTCATCTCGCTTGAAAAGTTGTTGTTACCAGCTCGAGGAGCGTTCGGTTCGGGCGTCTGTAGCTCGTCGATGGTGAGTTTGCCCATGTCTTCAAATGGGGAGTACACGACGTCCTCGTGCTCCCTGTTGTTGCTGCTGCTGCTGCTCGGTCCACCGTCCTTCCTACTGCTCTGACTACTCGAGAGCTGCATGGCCATATCCGTCGGGGTCGCGGGTCGCGTCCAACCCAAAAGCTGCCGCACTTTCATCCGTCCGGGCGGGACGTCGCGGGGCACTGCAGCACAACACAAAGGGTCAGGCTCGCCTCCGATGCAGCGAGCAAAAGTCATGCCTTTCTCGGGCCGACCGAACTCTGGAAAGTGGGCAAAGGGGGCACCAACCGGAAGGAGAAACGTGCGACGGCAGCGACGGAAACGGACGCGTCGAGCTCTGCTCGCACCACGCAGCACTTGTATTTTTAAAAGGGTTTTTGGAGCTGCGATGCTGCAGACGTTGGGGCCAGGCCGAGGCTTCCCCGAAAGTAACAGGCGCTTGGTCACCAACGGAGCTCCAGTTTCTCGCCAGCGAACGAATCCGTTGCTGTCGGTGATTCCTTCCGCGGTTACAGACGCCAGTGCCGCAAGAATACGAGACTGGAATAAGAGTCCTCTGGGGAGATCGATGTCGTCATGACTGACGGGTCTGCAACTTCAATCGGGCACAGTTTAGGCTTCACCGTTGTCGGACTGATCTGCTGTCGCACTAGCTACGGCAGCCATTTTCTCGCTGAGGCTTGTGTCGTGAAGCGCACGCTCCAGAAGTTGCGGCGGGAACCTGTGCACACTGAGGTCGTTGAAGGCCGCCTCATAGCGAGCGAAGTCCTCGTGCGTCTTGACGACACCGCACGACAAAGGCACTTCCTCCAGGTACGGCAACACGCTGACGAGCAACAGTTCCCGACGCTCTTTTGCTGTAAGCACGCGGTCTCCGTAGGCGGAAAAACTAAGCGGAAGAGCAAAGCCACGACGGCATGACATCACAAGTTAGTTGCGGATTACCACACGGCGATGAACGCACTCTACGGCACAAACCTGTTGCCGATGATGACAAGCTTTGCCACCTCTGTACCCCAATTGCAAGCCAGGACGTTCTGGTAAAGAGCCTTGCCACAGTGGGGCATGAAGAACACCGTGTTGCGCTCCACCTGTCGCCGACCGTGCTCGTTCTCGTGGATAACCTTCACCTTGAAATACTCCGTGATCGCAGCGTCACTCTACAAGAACGGAGCAGTAACACGTTTTTGAGTTAGAAGAACTGCATCAGTTAGAATATTCGGCTGCAATGGTGCACAGCGTTCATTCCACTGACCTTGTTCATGGCGGGGTCGAATATCTCGGCGCAGTGCTGGGTCTTTTCACCACTTTCCACGAGTTCAGCAGTCCCCACAGCCTTTCCTTCATCGAGAGCTTCCTTCAACGCCACAAGAAAGCCCAGCTGATGCACCGCATTGGACGATGCACAGAAGCTTCCGAGTCCGTACCCCACAAGCATTGGCCGGTCAGCCCTCTCCTCTTCTGCTTCAATTTCTTCTCTCACTGCGAGCTCAAAACATTCCACCACTACACGCAGTGCGTCCTTCAGCAGCAATGAGTCTCGTAGCACATCAGCAATGGCTCGAACTCGTCGGATGATCTGGTTCTTCTTCTCAGCTGAGACCTCCGCCACAGGCTCCACCGCTTCTTCACCTGCTACAAATGAGACACCAAAGCAATAAATACTACTCAGCAAAAGTATTAAATCGCAGCACCACTTTGCACGAACAACAGAGCATTGAGACAGCAAGCTTCCATCGCACAGCGCTGTGGACCAGTCGTTGTGTCATTGCCTCATTGACAGTTTTACCTGCATTATGGAGCTCGGAATTGGTTGTTGCACTTCGATCACTGGTTGCAGCCTTCGGAGCTTTAGATCGAGGGTGCGAAGGCCCATTACGAGGCTTCCCACGCCGTCGGCGAGATACGAGCTGCCATTCCTGGTCCATTGTGACACTGGCTACCGTAGCTGTTGGCGGAGTATTTTGTCCAATCCGAAGCGCGCTGATTAAAACTGTAGCCATGTTACGCTGAGACGAGGCGTTGAAGTGCAAGCATATGAACAGCGTGTATATGAACAGCGTGTGTATTGAATTGGGCGTTTTTGCAGGCCACGGAGCTCCCATGCAATGATTAAATCAGCATCGACGTGTCGCTATCCACGCTCTACGTCTCGCGCGGTATCGACAACACCGTAGGAAACGGCTCCGTCATCGTCGACGTCGTATGGGATCACCCCTGCGTCGTTGACATCTTCTTCTTGGCGGGTTCGACTGAAGCACAAGCAGCCGTTGCAGTTGCAGTAGCCAAAACTCGCAGTGGGGCAGAACATGGCAGCTACGAACATGACGCCGGCGAGGAAGAAGGCGGCACACGTGAGCACGATCAGGTCCACGTAGAAGTACACGACGCCGCTCATGTACTCGTCAGGTGTCATGATGCTGTACATGCTGCTGGCATCGTACGAGAACCACACGATGAGCACCAGTTCTAGCGCCAAAGAGTATCCCATTGCGCGAATTGACACGAAAGCGTCGGTGCCGCCGACGATGGCGTACAGAATGGCCGATATGATGGCGGACAGCGCAAACGCCATACAACCCGAAACCAGCGACGATCGAAGTACTATTTCACCGTCATTGTCAGGCTCTAGTCCAGCGCTTGCGCCTGTAGGGATAGCATCTCCGTGGTAACGGTAAGAGAGACCCGAAAGCACTATCATGATGCACACCGTCACGAAGGTGAAGGCGCAGCAAAAGAGCCCTGCTGGGGTATCCAGCCACGTTTGCACACCTGCTACCAGAAGGCTGAGTACGAAGCTGAAAGCTGCCACCATCAACCAATTCAGAGGAAAGCGAGTGCGCACGAAATAGACCCCTCCAAGGGCTGTGATTGATCCTGCCAGTGGCCCCACCAGGTCCAGGGTTTTCTTAAACTTGTCGTGTGTGAACTCGCTCAACTTGGGGTCATACGTAAGGGCAGCCACGAGTGCTGTTAGGAGCATAAGTTGAAGCGCAAATATGGACAGCATCTTGCGTCGGAACGCTATTTGCATTGACAACGGCAGCGTTGCGATTGTACCGGGAGCATACGCCTTTCGAGTTCGGTTGTCTTGACTGTCATCATCGCTGCGGGACCACTGTTCATACCGTCGCTGCCAATACGACCGCACTCTTGGAGGCCGTGCAGGCTGCGATGGCACAGGTGGAGGCAATCTGTTGGACCGTGATGTCGACCAGCCTCCATCGATAGTTTCTTCCGTCTCGCCAAGGTCTACTGCCACTCTCGCCGAGGGCCCACGCGTGGACGGGTACATCATCTGATGAGCGTCTATTTCTCCGGCGCGCCAACCTGGAAATTGAGCGCCCAAAAGGCGAAACTTTGGTATTGTACGCCTTGCGTTTAGTCGTAAGCGAGGACGAGGCCAGAATGATGCCCAAAGACGACATACCCTCACGCCGAAGCAGCTCAGAATAGGCCTCGTAAAGTAGATGACCTACCTGCCTTGGCTAACTATAGTTGACTTGAGCTGAGGTCTGAGTCTCCTGATCGCCTGTGGTGATGATGATCCAAGCTGCTGGCCATAGCGTGTTGCAGGGGTGTTATCGTGCAAATCCCCTCAGCCAGGTGTAACGAATCACCACCCTGTTACGGAGAAGGACATCTATAGTGAAGAGAGGTTCCAAGTTTTAGCGATCAAACCATGATGTAGTAGTTTTCGTATTCGAAAGAACATAAAGATGGTCGCATTCATGGCTGAGCTGATCGACAAGCGAGGATCGGCATTCTTAAGAAGTTGGTGAGAGAAGTAATAGAAGTGACTAAAACAATGCCTACGCTGGATGCAAACGATTGGTATTGAAGGTGAATGAATGACTGGCTTGTGATGGCGAAATTGTATGCCCAGAGCGATCGAAAATTTGTTAAATGAGGCAAATGGAATTAATTCTACCAAGACGAGCAAGAATGAGTTTTGGTGAAGAGTTCCATGCGATCGATAGTGGCATTGCATTTGTATCGACGGAAGTCAACCTTCAACCGTAACGAGGAGAAACTCCATATTCATTAAAGTGGAGGAATCTATGCTGCGCCAAGCTGCCTCCCCCTCCCTCGTCGTGCTGGAGAATTCACGGGTGCTGGCAGGATTTTCATAGCAAACGACGGCTCGGCGTATCGTGGCAGCACTACAAGTGTACAGTTCTGGTTTGGCGAAGCTAATGGATTCTCCAAAGTCGAAGCTAAATTCCGTCGTCTTCTTCTTATCAAACTCATCATGCAAGAAGTAGTGTTTTGCGTTGTGAGGAGCGTATCCACTCACTCCATATCCCTATTGTTTTAGATCCTTTGACTAGAACCCGATGTGATTGCTGTGGCTCCGTCACTTCCTGCATTATTTCAAATGGTGACGAAGTCGAGAGAGCAAGCACCCAGAGAGGTGAAAACATTCTGCAGTACAGCCGGCCTCTGTGAAGAGTGTATTGACTTATGTTACCAGTAACCCGTAGTTGGACGACGACAGTATCAGTCTGGCACGCTTACATACTTGATCAATATGACTACTATATCTGGGAATATCAAGGATATGAAGAAGGGCACCAGGTGCAGTTGCCTTACTTAGTATTATTGTGCGGCTCTTGCCCGTTGATCGAATCAAATGTTGCAGATGTCAGTGACAATGGACTGCGAGCAGGCAACAGTAAGATTTCTCGATAAACTCGTGCAGCTGCTACTTGCTGGTCGACACTAGCAAGTCGGCATTTTATGGTGTATTGCTCTACGAATTAGACGTGATTTCGACGCGCAAGATCCAGCAGCAAACTCCTCGACTCCAAATGTCGAAATGGTTCCTGAGCGACTGAAGGAAGGCTACACCTGCAAATTTCGCTGACATGTGCCGTTGGATTGACATTGTTGGAGACTCTTCCAATGAGATTTCTGCAAATTGCAGCGTCGCGACGGACGAACTGACGTCAGCATACTTGATCGACTGCTGGTGCGCGTGCCAGAAGGCTCACTTCACCGTGGTGAAGGTAAAAAAAAAAATTGTTGAGGACCGTCCACCAACTGCTATCATACTGTTTTCCAAATGAGTCGTCAACTTTGCAACCATTTGGAAGACGCACCACCAAAATGCATCGACTCGTGGTACTGATCGAGCTCTTGCACACGTAATTGAAGGCGAAACTACAAATTCTCTTGACTTCAACCACTTCAACGTCAAGTGCCTCTTCGCGGTGGACATATGAGTGTAGCCATTTCCACCCATCCAAGAGGACTTCGCCAGCTGCCCAAGTTTGCAGTGTCCCATACTCTCTCCAAGTCAAAACCATTCCCATCCAGCCGGCACTGTCGTTAATTCGTCCGCTAACCTTCCGCGAATTAGCGTAAATGCCAGTCTTTCCGTCATTTTGAATTCGGCGACCGGGAGTGCAGGGGCCGACTTGTGTGTGCGTCGCCAGGGAGCAGCAGACTGGCCTCTTCAGTCGCTTTTCTCTGCAGTAACTGCCAAACCGGCGGAATCGAAGCTCCAACGCGGAGAAGAGAGGGAGGAAAATGCCCTTCCCGTCCTCTCGGTAAAACCAAGTAGCTGCAGAGAGAATACTACACACTTTCCTCTAACTGTTCAGTGCTTTGATGCTGCAGAATTCCAGGCCCTGGGGGCCGCAAGACGCCCAAAACGTCGTTTCTGACGCCGCCCAGTGCTGGCTTTCGAGCCCACGAGTCGGGCATTGCAGCGCCGTCAGTGAGAGCCACGACGTCCCCCGTTCAGTTCCAGCGGCCGCCCAAGAGACTGCAGTTCCCCAGCCATCAGCTGAGCAATCAGTCGCTAGAGGTTCAGGCTCCAGTGCAGGTTCAGGTGCCCAAGCCCTTGCCGCTGGACGCTGCTGCAGTGTCGAGCTTCGTGCCGTCGAGTGAACCGGCTACTCAGTCAGATACCATTCGGGTGTTGCTGCGGATCAGACCGTCGGCGGGCAGTGAGACCAAAAAGTGTCTGGAGGTGGCCCCTGATCGTCGTGGAGTAACCTTGGCGCCGTCCACGCAGCAGGAGAAGAGGTTCGGGTTTGACCGAGTTTTTCCCGAGAGCTGCGAGCAGGACGATATTTTCCAGGATGCAGGTCGAGCCGCTGTGGAGAACACCATTGAGGGATACAACGGCAGCATTTTCGCGTACGGACAGACTGGCTCGGGAAAGACGTTCACGATGCTGGGGGGGACGACGGCGAACGCTCACGAGTTACGGCTTTCGTCAACGCGTGGACTTACGCCACGAATTTTAGACTATCTGTTCAAGCGACTTGCGGCGCTTTCACGAGAGCGGAATGCCGCTTTTTACAGTGGAGAGGAACAGGAACGCGCGCTGCAGTACACGCTCGCATGCTCGTACCTGGAGATTTACAACGAGAAGGTTTTCGATTTGCTGGAACCTAGCGGCTCGGTCGCTGCTCAACAGCCAAAGAGTCTCCGTGAAGACCGTAATAAGGAGGTGTATGTGGATCAGCTGCGCGAGATTGACGTGGGGAGTGAAGAAGAGGCTTTGACTCTGCTGCAACTCGGCTCACAGAACCGCCATATTTCCTCAACAGACATGAATCGTGAAAGTTCACGATCACACGCGGTCTTTTCGGTTAAACTGGTTCTCGAGGAGCGCACGTCGGCTGGTGTAAAACGCACGCGCCGCTCGTGCTTGCACTTGGTGGATTTAGCAGGTAGTGAAAAGCAGCGGCAGACTCGTGTGCACGGCAAGCGACTGAAAGAGGCTGCCCAGATTAACAAGTCTCTCTCAGCACTGGGCAACGTCATCATGGCCCTCGTAGACGTGAGCAACGGCCAGAAGCGACACGTGCATTACCGAGACTCGAAGCTGACCTTCCTGTTGCGTGACGCCCTGGGTGGTAACGCTATCACGAGTATCGTGGCCACAATTTCTCCAGAAGAAAAATACTTCACAGAAACGCTCAGCACACTGAAGTTTGCTCAGCGTGCAAAGTTTATCAAGAATAATGCTGTACAGAACGAAGATGCTGACTCACTTGTGCCTGTGCTGAAGCAGCAGATTGAAAAGCTAATGCTCGAGATTGCGACCTTGCGCAGCAGTGTTGGCGCCGCAACCCCGATGGCAATTGAAGGCTCTTCTGATTTGGACCCTTCGAAGAGTGAGCATATGGTGCGGTTAAAAGCACTTGCTGAGGCTGAAGCAGAAGCGCGAACTCAGGAAAATATGAAGCAAAACCGGTGGGAACCAGCGCTGGATATGATGCAGAAATTGCTGCGCGCGAGTGGAGCTATGTCGCCCGCAGACATTGCTGAGGAAAATGAAGAGGAGCCTCAGCAGCAAGAGCGTGATGTCGTGGAGGCTCGGTGCGACCGACTTGAGATGTTACTGTACCGCATGATCTGCCGCTTCGAAGAGTATAAAGAGGTCACGTTCGATCCCGATCGCTACCGGATTAGTCGTCGTCTACATCAAATGAAGCCGAGCAAGCTTCCGATCCCGCGAATGTCGATGCTTCCCGCACCCAAGCGATACAGTAGTGCTACTGCGCGTCATCATCATGTGGACAACCAGGAGCACTCAGCAGACGACGATGAAACTGCTGCTGCGCTAGCGGCATCAGAGAAGCGAGAACGCGAGCTCCACAAGAGGGTGCTAGAGCAGCAGCGTCGTATTGATGAACTGCAGCAACGATCACTGGAGGCCGAAGCCGAAAATGATCTTATCCGTCACGAACTATGTGAACTGTTAGAGTGGAAGGCCTTCGTCGAAGAGGAACGACGCCGTGTCAGTGACGCTGTGCCGTTCGATCCTCAACAGGAAATTGAGTTGGAAAAACAGCAAACACCCATTGAAGAAGTGTCCACTGTACCGAGCGAAGAGACGCAGGAAATGCAAGAATTGCTGAACGTGTACCGCTCACTGTTCGACGAGGTCACCGAGCTGATGTACTCAAAGAAGCCGATGCTTTGCAGTCCACCCAGCCCGAAGTCTGGATCTTCAGTGGTCACAGACTCCAACTCGACTAGCTACGCTTCGGGTGATGAGGATGAAACCGGAGACGATTGCATCTCTGTGGATGGCTTTGATGCAAGTGAAGACGGCGATACAGGTGTCAGCGACGCGTACCGCGAAGTTCGTCGTGTTAATGCCCTGAGTTCGCGTCTTGCGCGTAAGCTGGATCTCTACCAGGATGCTATCCAGCGCCTGGAGAAGGAGCTGCAGACCACCCAGGACGACCTAGAAACATCAAGCGCTGCTACTAAGTTTGCTGAGTTCCAACTCCAGCAGCTGCGTACGCTGGCAGCCGATGAAGAGGCTAAGCAGAACCAAGCTGAGCAGGAGCTGCGTAAGAAGCTGGATAACCTGGAGCAGACAGTGCGTGTCCAACGGGATGAAATGACGCAAGTGCTAGATGATAAGGCTGCAGAAGACGCGCGCGCTTTGGGGCATGAACAGGATTTGGCCCGGCGTGAGATTGAGCGTCTAGAACACAGCCTTCGCAACAGCAGCGATTCTGGCGATAACGAAAACGACAAAGAACAGCTGGAGATCGCACTGCAGGCCGCTCAAAAGCGCATCGAGGACTTAGAGCGCGAAATAGAGGACTCGCAATCTATCCCGATGCTTGCGGAGGTGCCAACACTGAGCGATGATGAGGCACCAACTCAACTTCAGACATTGCTGGACCGTGCTCTGGAGGACAACGCGAAACTGTTAGAAACGGTGCGTGACCTGCAAGGTAAGCGAGAGCGTAGTGGTGCGAACCTGCAGTTATTGTCTTCTTTACTGGCTGCGGCTGCGGAGGGCAACGCGGATTCTGAAAATTCCAGCGTGGACAGCAAGTCCGACGAATTGACCCAATTAAGGCGTGAAATTGCCACACTCAGGCTGCAACGAAATGGAACTGACCTGAATGCCCCGGGGGTGGACAACGAAGCCCTCGCTAAAGTAAGTAAGTGGTCGTAGGCAGCTCTGCATAGGCTCAATGCGGTAGCATTTAGTCACGGTGTCTAATGCTGGCGTGTTGGGCCTGTGTTGGGCTGTGCTGTGTATGGCTCTGCTCTGTAGTAGTTCGCAGCTGGTCATGGAGTGCTGACGACTCCTCTGGTACTTCTTCTGCTTCTGGACGGCGACCACTTGCGGTCCCCTTCGCATTTTGCCCCTCGATTTTCATAGCCCGCCGAGACCATCCAGCGACTGGCACTGGAGCGCGCGACGTTAAGAGCGAGGCTACACCGAGCTCAACAGACGATATCACGACTGGAACAAGAGCTTCGTCGCGCTCAGCGTAACGCAGCGGTGAACAGCAGCAATGGTGCACTCTCTACGGAGTTTCTTTGTGGCATTTAATCCTCGGACCAAGGTGAAGAGGAACGTGTTTGGAGCAACAAGGGCATTGTTTTGGTAATTAGGTCGTTTTGTGTAGTGAGCGGTGCTCAAGCGGGAGGCGGGTAAATCGAAAGAAGAGGAACCAGGGCTTGCACCTTCAATGGTTGTTACGTTCGCATATTTTTCGTCTATCTCACATCTCTTAGAGTGCATATCGAAGTACATTGTGAGGCGACAGCGTGCGGCGCTTGTAAAAGAGCACATAGGCTGCGTCCGTGACGACATCACCCGCTGCGATTTCCGACACCTTTTCGTCGTCGAAGCGGAACCATAGCTCAGGGCACTGGACATCACCACTGTTTTCATTCGCTTTGAACAGCGCTGAGCTCTCTGGGAAGTCAGCATCATAGCGACAGTACGCTGTGTAGTGTCCACGTGTGAGCCCGCCAACATGGTTGGCAACAGCATACAGGTCATACACAGGTGAATCTGCTCCATCTTGGTGACCCAGCCATTTCGAGAAATCAAGGCCTTTCAGAGGAAAGTCAACTAGAGCTCGCACCTTCTGTTTGTGCTGATTTTCGAGATACTGAAAGCGCTTGAGCTGCACCATGACAAGGTCAGGGAGCCTCCAGATTGCGGACAAGCGTGAGCCCTCGCGTGGTACCCCACATTTCTCGCACACCCAGCGGTCCTCTAGCGATATAACTTCCTCTCGCATCAATGCGTCCATGCATTTAGCCAGCGGAACAGCGTACAGTGGTGGGCTATCGTCATCGGTTGCCGACGCTGCCTCTGCTGCATTATTATCTTCTTCGTTGAGTGATGCAGCAGCGTCGAGATCAGCACGTAAATCTGGATCGGTATTCGCCGCCTCGGCTACATCATCGGGTACGTCATCAGGCACCTTCACTTCTTCGCTGGTGTAGTCGTGGCGATCAATCCAGTCCAGAGCAAGAACACTGCGCGTTGAGAAATGTTGTAAGAGGGTGCTTGAGTCGAATGGTAATGGTGTACCGCGTGCAGTGCTTAGTTCTTCCAGGTTCACAACATGGACTCTATACGGCAGATTTGTCTGCCAGGATAGACCATTGTTGTTGCTCTCAGCGGAATTATGGTATCTGGACCCATCAAAGTCTCGCCAGAATCGAGCTGTTTGCAGCAATAGTGCCTGATGCATTTCTTGAGCTGATTTGTCAGAAGCGATAGTCACAAATAGCGGCGTGCCGAATACATTCAAGGATAGTCGCTCTTCTGGATCGAGGCAGCTGAGTTTTTGTGAGCTAGGAAGTTCGCCTGTGAACGAATGATCGTCACCGCTTGCTTGTGTTTGGCTCGCTTCGCGCGCTATCGCAGAGGATGGCTGCGAATCAAATCGATGTACAACTTGCACCTCAAAAACCTCCGTTTGCTTTGAAGTGCGCGTGTGTAGTGGCTGTAGTCGCTTGGACTTCCAGTCGCGCGCAGTGAACCATTTGTTCCACTTGGTGCTGAAGGCATCAAAGTGAACACAAACACGCTGGTGATGCTGCTTTGAGTTTACAGCAGCATCGGGCTCACTTCCCCCGGCAATCTCAATCACTGTACCAGGATGCCAATCATTGTGGTTGTCCTTCGCGTCAATTCGAGTCCCAACGCGAAGATCGGAAAAACTTCGGATCCTCTCAGAAATGATTTCGATAGAATCGTCGTTTCCTGACTTTTCGTGCGCATGGTCGTCAAAGCTTTTGGACAAAATAGCAGGAATAGCAGGGATTTCTGCAAGTGTCCATGCACGTTCGTACGCGGCTAGTGAGCCAGGGGAAGCGGTTGCCAGTTTATCAACGATTTCGTCTCCTTCAACAATTCGCTTGATGCGGTTTCGACGCACTTCTACAAGCAGAAAGCGATTCCCACTGGAGCGACCGTGCACTGTCGCGATGCGGTCGCAGAGTGCGCCGACATTACACCCACGTCGTAGCCAATAACCACGCTGAACTGCCTGGATTGCAGTTTCAGCGTTATCTTCGTTCATGTCACCACCTGGTAACTTTCGTGCCTGTAGTATCACGTTCACTTCCACGCGGACGAAGTTCGATTCTGGAATTGGTAGGCTGAAAAACAAATTTGGGTCGAATGTGCACTTGCGCTCGCCACAGGTACCGCATATAGTCTCGCTACGCATCTGACCATGGAAAAGGTCCACTACCACGGAAGAGTTAACACTGGTGTATGCGCGCCAAGCTGCATCACCCTGAACCTCATCCGACGGTGACTCGGATTCCTCGTGGTGAACCTGCAATCTTTCTTCGTCAACATTAATTGCGTCGCTGCCAGCAAAGTTACCAAAGCCCAAACATTTCGAGCTTTTCTCTTGAATCGCATCTTCAGTTGAAGCTGCCAGCATTCGACATCCCTGGTTGAGGTCCTCGTGCAGGCAATCCAGAAGAGCAACCATAAATTCATGCGCATCATACTGGCGTGTTTCCTCGAAGTGTCGACGAACACGTGTGAACTCGTCTCGAAACCGACCAGGTAGCAGGTAGCCTTGGTCCCGCTCGCGCCACAGAGAAGTTTGCAATTGTGCGTAGGCTGCAGCAACCGCACCACGACTACCAAGCTGATTCTTTTTGTTGACTTCAACTTCGTATCTGTTTGACAAGAAGTACTCCCGGAACACTGGCGAATGGACGAAGCATTGGAGTGCACTGTTCATGAAGCAAGTGTTCCCCATATTAATGAGTCCAGTGGCGCGTAAACCGTCGTGGGCAACAAGTCTTCCGCGAGAAGATCTCGTAGCTGCCTCCATGTGTTTAGCTAGGCCAACAAGTACTCCTCCTGGGCCCACGCGCGCAGACACCGAGGGTGTACTGCCTGCTGCTTCCTGCTCGGCAGCCATGCTCTCGCGAAGTATCTTCCAGTCTCCAATCCTGCCAAACATAGCAAGGCTCGTACTCGGGCAGCAAACGAAGTCATTTCCTACAGGCTGCAGCATGGGCACAGCAAGAAGATTTCGACGGGGAATTGTCGCCAAACTACTTCGGCGTCGTTGTTGAGCGATGCTTTGTGGATCTTCATCAATGTCCAGTGCGCGGAAATCCACGAGTAATTCTTGAGCACTCGTGATCTGTAGTCCGTCTAACGTGGCATGAGGGGCTTCTAAACTGCATTCAAGCCGCACCCACGACTGGAGACGATATCTACGAAGCCAAAGCGTCACCTCTTTTGCGTTAACACCGGGAAAGATACCCATCCGATACACAATCTCCTTCAAAGATGCACCGCGATGCAGCAAGAACCGCCGAGCATACACAAGATAAACGTGTCGAGAGTCGTGTCTTGCCAAACGAACCTGCAACGCGATGGGATACAAATCAACCAGAAGTCTTTGCATCTGTTGATTTCCCTGAGACCTCAGTAGTAAGGTGATACAAGTCAACGTCTGGAGGTTTCCGTCCACCTCCCTGGGATCCATTCCTCGCTGTTCGTTATTCTCAGAGGCGTCAATAATTTGCCGTGGAAATTCGGGTCCACCACCATAGACTTGTACAAGGCGCTGCCAAACACCTGCAGGGACAAGCACAAAGTCTTTGCCTTCCTCGAGTCCGGGTCGCAAAGTGCCTAATTGCTCGTTTGCACATATATCACTATTGGCGATAGGACCTGGCCGAGGATGGCATTCGAAGGTGCGCTGCGGCTGCTGTCGTCTTTCCTGCACCTGCTGCTCTCCAGCCGCCTGCTCGATCTGATTATAATGGCCCCTGCTTCCATTATTTGTCTGCTGGGCGCTAGTCTTGCAATGGTCAGGTTGAGCATATCTTCTCCACTGAGCCCACCAGATGCTCGACACCACAAATACTGTATCTCCAGGTTTCCACCGCGTGCTCTCCATTTCCTTCAGAATAGTCTCCTCATCCAGCAGTGCTCGCACCACCCCAAACGGCGCCAATAGCACATGCAGCACATGAGCGCCGAGTCCGCAGTCCATTTCCTGGCAAAAAGTCTGCTTCGACACTTGTGTCTGTCCTCGTCCAAGCACTAACTTGGTCAGGGACGTCACCAAGTCGTAGCCATTTTCCGTCTGCACCTTACTCTCCCCACCCAGCTCCATGACCGTCACAGCCAGCTGCTTAACATCTGCAGAAGTCAACACGGCGTCGCTCCTGTCTCCTTGAAACCAGGAGAACACCAGCCCCGCCATGTCCCGCACCGAAGACCCTCTCGCCAGCTTCACTCTCGCCAGCATCTCGCACAGCTCGTCGAACTCGATCTTGCCTGAATCATCGGCATCAAACGCTCTGTAGAGCGTGCGTTGCGTCGCCCTGGACGCGCGCTCGAGCAATGGAAAGAGCCGCACAAACTGCCGCCGCTTGGTGAGTCGCAGCCGCGAGTCGGCGCGCCGATTGAAGTAGAAGCGCTTGCTGCGCACAAGCGCCGAGTCCACGCGTGACTGCTGGCGTTTGAGGTCCTCGAGGCTGGCGACGGGCGGC
>JAHWLE010000181.1:0-33024 GCA_024679135.1 Phytophthora foliorum
GGAATGAAAACTCATTGTCACCATGCCATCCTTCGTCTATTATAAATCGTGTTGTCTACATTGCCGTGTATACTTACGAGCCCATGGGGCCCATTCAATTCTCACGTCTGGGATCTTGGACTTGGAGTCGAAGTTGGACTGGGCAACGGAGCTGTTGGCAGCTACGAAAAACTGTCCACAGCAGCCAGAGAGCTTCTACAATTGTAGACTCTACAGTGTACATGTTCCGATCTCAGTGGGCCAGTGGTAACACCCTGACGCTGAGACCGGGAGGTACAGGGATCGATATCCGCCGAGTGCGGTCGATCCACTGAAAGCCAGAGACGGGCAAGTCGTGGACTAGCAAGTCGCTGAGTAATACTCAGTGATCCGCCCTGCCAACCCGCAGTGAGTTGGACCCCGCGTGCCGAAATCACTCCATAGTGTAATGAGGGGTACGGAAACCCGGTCCCAACAGGGATGGTAAGAGCACCTGCGCCTGCTGGCCCGCGGGTTCTGGCAAGCTTAATTCTCTACACCTTGTTTCCGCAATTGGCAGGGAGATCTGCATTGTCTCTCGCACCTGATAACGGTTCTGTGGCTAGGGCGATTGTTGATTGTGTATCCAAGGTGAATCGTTTGCCTTGGAACAGTCGCGAGTCGAGGGCTTGTAGTGGGGGCAACCGTCGATGAGTGATAACGGTTCTGTGGTTAGGGCGATTGTTGATTGTGTATCCAAGGTGAATCGTTTGCCTTGGAACAGTACATGTGCATGTACTGTCGTCGCTTCTCAAAATGTATCGGCGGCAAAGTGGTGAAACCAAACAAGTTTTGACTCTACCAGCAGGGGTTTCATTTTACCATTAGGTAGGACTCGGAAATTTGATTTTACTGGCGAAGACATGTAAATAGTAATACCACGTAAGTTACTAGGTCAATCTTGGAGTACACTTCCTCGCTGGATGTTACTCTCTGCACTTGTGTAACAGCGTGGCCTGTAGCAGGCTACACGAAACACCTCGAACTCGAGATTGACAGACAAAGCACACTTCTCACAGAAACTCAACTGAACAGTAAGGTACCCCCATGTTCAGTACCAGTAGCAAACTTCACAGTGTGAAGTTCACAGACTGAAAGCAATGGAAAACAGCAAAAGCGAACTATATTGATTTTGTTCCAGAATGGCAAGCTACGTCTGCGAACGCTGCAACCGGGCAGCAACCGCAAACACGCTAGCACACCTCTAGCTCTGGCACGCTAACACTGGTTGCGCATGCGCTGATACGATATATGCTTAGGCCGCCAGCTTCTTGGCGATTTCAGCGAACGACTTGCCCTGCGTCGTGGCAACCGTCAGCTCCAGCTTCGAAGGCTGGCGAGAGCCGTCGCCGTTGGCCAGGGATCAGCGAACGACTTGCCCTGCGTCGTGGCAACCGTCAGCTCCAGCTTCGAAGGCTGGCGAGAGCCGTCGCCGTTGGCCAGGGTGCCGGCACCCCAGGCCGAGCCGCCGTGGATCTCCTCCATGTTGGCCAGCTCCGGAGCGCGATAGCCCAGAGGCACGTACGTCATACCCTGGTGGGCCAGGAACGTCAGAGCCGTGAAGGCCGTGGTCTCCTGGCCGCCGCCCTGGGTGCCCGTGCTGAAGAAGATGCCCGCAGGCTTTCCCACCAGAGCACCAGCAGCCCATAGGCCGCCGCACGAGTCGAAGAACGCCTTCATCTGCGCCGGCAGCGAGCCGAAGCGCGTGGGGAAGCCGAACAGGATGCCGTCCGCCTCCTTCAGCGTCTCCGGGGTGGCGATCGGGTAGTCCTTCTTGGGGGCGGCGTGGATGGCCGTCAGCAGCTCCTCGGGCAGCGTCTCGGCCACCTGGTAGATCTCGGCGGTCACGCCCTCCACGGACTCAACGCCCTCCTTGACGGTCTCGGCCATCGTCGAGATGTGGTTGTAGCACGAGTAGTAGACGATCGCGATCTTGGCCATGGTTGCTGGAGTGGGTTCTGTCTGGACTTGGGTCGGAGAGAGAAGATTTAGGAATGACTCGGTACATTTACAGCGCGCGAGGAATCTGCGGCCGGGGATCGAGCCTCGAGCCTCAAGGAGCGGTACGATGCCCGCCGTGCACAGGGATCGCCTGACAGCCTGCCTGCGTTATGCGCACGAAGAGACACGCTCGGTACCAAAACGGCGGCACCAGCATGAACTCTGGTGTACGCCACCTCAAATCAGGTCCAGTGGATCGACTCTTGATAGCGCAATCGAGGAGATGAGCCGTGACGTGTGGACCATTGCGATTTCTGATTGGCTGAATGAAATTGATGATGCTCTAAATTGATTATTGAAACCCGCGTCGCGCGCTGATTGGCTGCGAGGTTACAGTGCGACGGCGGAAAACGGCAACGGCGGCAAGCAGAACGCCGCGGGGATGACGAACAACAAGGATGCCAGCGCGATGGCTCCTACCGGTACAGTGGTCTGCAGATCACACGTGTCCTTTCGATGCGCACTCGCGCGAAGATCATAGGCACCCGGTGGAAGCGCGTCAAACAGCGCGAGTGGGCTCGATCGCTGGTGTATCGTGTTGGCCACGTCTTTCCTGTGCATCCATCGCAGAGGCAACCACCTACTCAGCCGGGGGGGAGATCGGGAGCCTAGTAAACATACAGCCGGCGCGCTGTTGGAAATAAATAAAATATACATGTACTGGGGACCTACAAGTACAGAAGTGGTGTTCGTCATATAGTAGTAGTGACGAATCGTCCGTGAGCAGCTATGGAAAGGCGACACGCTGCACTGCAACCTGCAGGTCCAGGAAATATATGTGTACTGTGCAACTTACGAGCACAACTCAGACTACTTCATACAGCTTGTATACTTACGCATTGGGGGGGGGGGGCATTGGATGAATCTGACACACAAGCAGGGCAGCCGATTTTAACATAACCATACCAAAAAATCTCCGACCGGAGCCGACCTGTACCACAACGGTGGTACACCGTGCTTTTGAGTGACAGTTACGGTACCACGCGCGGGAATGGTTAAAGGCAGTCAGACTGTCGTAGTCACTTACACAAAGAGACTGGTCTATAGGCGAAAGGAAATGGCCTGTAATGCCCTGTGGGCTGAGAAAAACGCAAAAAAAAAAAACCATGCAATGTTGGGTCAAGTGCCCTGTTCCCTTCAGCCGGGAAAATCAATAATGAGCCCGGGTTTTCGGTGGCTGGATCCACTATTAGAAGCATCTGCCAGCGTGTTACATCTGTCTATTTTGATTGATGGATTAACTACCAATAAGCCCATGCCACTATCTCGATCCTCTCTGCTATCGTGTGCTGATTTGTGTCTTCCATCGCCTCTATCGTGAACTGGAAAACGATTTTCGGGTATACTCGACAAGGTTTTTCGGGTAAACTCGACACGCAATTAGGTTTTTCGTGTATACTCGACAAGGTTTAGAGGATATACTCGACACACAATTAGGCTTTTCGGGTATACTCGACACGCGATCAGGGTTTTCGGGTATACTGGACACGCAATTTGGTTTTTCGGGTCAATTCGATTCGCGATTAGGTTTTTCGGGTTTATTCGACAAGGTTTTTCGGGTATATTCAACAAGGTTTTTCGGGTATTCTCGACACGAGATTACGTTATCGGGCATACTCGACAAGGTTTTCGGGTATACTCGACACACGATTAGGTTTTTCGGGTATACTCGACAAGGTTTTTCGGGTATACTCGGCGACGAATGTCAGCCATTCGCTGAAGACACGTGGCGTCAGCACGTTCATTCTCAATCTGACCTCTCCGAAGCAACGCGCGTCTACGACCGTGGCACAGGCTCGAGGGCATCTTGGCGGTCGGGGTCCTGGATGTTAGCAGCTTGTCGCAGCTGCAGATGCCGGGCACACTTGTTATTGAGGACGCCCTTCACGTACAGCTCGTGAAGGTGTTTGCGGACAGCGGTGTAGCCGCATGACTTGATGTCGCAGACGTTGAGGTAGGCGAGCACTGCAGCCTCCGCCTGTTTCCCGAGCGCCAGGCCTCGGTCGCGATAGTCGATTGCGTCTGCGTCCAGCTTCGTGTCGTCGGAGACGAACAGCTTCATCAGGGCGACGAGCTGTTTGGTGTTCGATCGCTGGCTTTTAGGCGCACCGGTCAGCCAACGCGGTTCGTGCGCGTACCACTCAAAACCACGTCGCATGAAGGTATGTTACTGACCCTCGTCTGTGCTTGGGCTTGTCCTGCTCTTGGCTTGATTCTTGCTGACGCTTGTTTGTTTTGTCTTGTACACTGGTTCCGTCTACCTTAGATTCTAGGTTATCCATGCGTTCGTCCTGGCGCTTGCTGTGCTCCATTAACCGGTCAATCAAACTGCATTGATGGTCGACGATCTTGTTCTCGTTGGTTGGTTCCTTGGGCGGTGGGGTGGCTTGGTCGTGTCTTGGCTTGGCGTTTGTGTTTCCACAGGCAGCAAGATGAGACGACCAACGGCGTCGCCGGAGTCAAGTTGACAGCGGTTTGGACTGGGATCACGGTCAAGCTGTCGAACAAGGCGACGGACGGCGCTGCCTGCGTGATGAGCGCCACAGCAACAGCATCCAGTGGGAAGGTGACGAAGTCGGCGTCCGGGAACAGCGAGAGTCCCTGCTCTTCGGACGTCTTCATACGAATGAACCGCACGAAGAGCACCCCTGCCGCGTCATCAGAGAGGTTCTGCTTGCGGACGAGCGACAGATCTGAAGCTCGTCCAAACAGGTACCACAGCATACACAGCAAAGCCATATCTTGGTAGTCACTGGAGGAGCATGCATTCTCATACAAATACAACACCATCTTTTTTAAATCGCTCTTTGAGCACGGTAGAGCTTTGTTGACTACCTTTTCGTCTCACTTCATGCAGAAGCTGTCAAGCGTCTTCCCGATGCTAAGCAACTTGGCTTCGACAATGTGTCGTTGCGCAGGGAAGATCTCGAACAGCCACATCTGTAGTACTGCATCGAGGTGTTCCGGGCGAGTGTCTTTCCCTTCTTTCCCTCGTTAAATGTTAGATACATGCCAAACATGTCCAATACAAACACAAAACACTTGCCTGTGCCATCCTGCTCAATGCATCGTTTAACATAGGCAAACTCTACATTTTCGTTTTTAACAAAGGCATTGAATGCCTTGATGGCTGTCGCCCTGGCTCGCTTGGTGTTGTCAGGCTTGAGGTCGTCTAAACCCGTGCTTTGATGGGAGAGGTCGGATAAGATGCAAATATGCAAGTGATACGCTACACACTAGAAATTTGAATGGAGATACGTGTCCCTCCGACCCGATACGTCGGAATGGCTGGTATAGAGGACCTACCTAACCCTACGTACAATCATTGATAGATACTATGTGATAGCGTGTTCCTGATTGGCTATTTATATCTAAAACTCGGTGATTGGTCATTAAAGGACCACCGTACACTATACAAAAACTAAGTATGGTCGGATAAGTCATCATATTCATCCATATGCAACGGACACGGTCACATGCAACGGACACGGTAGGTCTCGTCAATGCACATGCGAATCATCAGCTGATGTGAAAGTTGAAGCCATCCGTCCAATCACCGCCCGTGATACCAAAAGAACTGCCAATTAGATCACACCGTTCGTGTCTCCCCAATAGCTGCCCCCACAGGCCACACGCCCAGCACGCGCAGGACGTATGTCTAGCGGTAGGGACCCAGCCGAGAAGACGACGAAGTGCAATCGCAAGACCCCCACTCAATTCGAAATCTCGAGCTTGGGTCCGACGTTGCTACGCATCATCAAGTAGCGCAGCGGCTTGGTCAAAACCCTTGATCAGGAAATCAGCGAGTTGATTCTTTGATTCCACATACTCCAGCTCAACGTCCTTGCTTATCACCTTCTCTCGGATGAAGTGGTAGCGAATGTCGATGTGCTTCGTGCGAGCTTGGTAGCCGACGTTCTTCGCTAGAGCCATCGCACCTTGGTTGTCCTCGTAGATCACCGTAGGCATCCGGGCTGGTGGTCTCCGTGAACTAGACAGTGCGCACGAGTTGCACCTTTCCCGTAGTCACGTTGAGAACACGGTAACCCTTGACGCCATTCTCGTATCCCATGAATCGACACTTGTATGCCTTGGCATCCAGCTTGCGACGCTTCTCATCGGGGATGTGCGCGTAGCCAAATGCACCAAACACCTTCATGTTCTTGAGTTGGGGTTTCTTCTGGTACACAATCTCGTAGGGTGTCTTCACAGTCACAGTGTTGGGAATCCTGTTGATGATCCACGCCGACGTGTTGACTGCTTCAGCCCACCACTTCTTGTCGATGCCCTCGTGATAGAGCATACAACGAGCCATCTCAACGAGGCTCTGGTTCATGCGCTCAGCAAGTCCATTCTGCTGAGGCGTGTACGGCACTGTCTTCTCTTGACGAATGCCTTCCTTGGTCAGGTACTCCTTGAAGAGCCGACCCGTGTACTCTCCGCCGTTGTCTGAGCGGAGGCGCTTGATCTTGTGACCCGTAGCGTTTTCCATGTCGGCCTTGAACATCTTGAACTTCTCCAAGACTTCCGACTTCTTCTTCATGAAGTACACCGTGACGTGACGCGAGTAGTCGTCGATGAACGTGACAACGTACGTACAGCCACCAGGTGTCTTCGTCTGCATCGGCCCCATAACATCCGAGTGGATCAGGTCCAGGACCTCCGCACTCTTGACAGTCTTCTCAGGTTTGCGAGGGAAGTTGGTCTCGTGCATCTTGCCCAAACAGCAACCTGCACACACGTCCGCAGTGGTAGACTCTTGCGTGATACGCGGTAGTCCATCTGCATCGCGAGTAGCTGCTCGTAGCGCTTGAACGGGATGTGGCCTAGGCGTGCGTGCACCACGTCCCACGGCTCCTTGCGAGGTGTCGTTGCAGCACGACACACCTCGCCCCCCACTGTCTTCAGCTTGTAGACATTTCCAGAGCGCTTCGCCTCCATGACCGTAGCATCGCCATAGCGAAAGACACACTTGTCCTTGCTGAACTGCGCGACGACATCCTTCTCGGCTAGCTTCGCCACGGAGATGAGGCTTCCATCAACTTCTGTTGACGAACACCTCAAAGGGCCTTGCCAACACTCAATTGAACCGACGAGGGCAGCGAAGGCGACATATCTGTGCTTACACTCACTTCGGAGTACTCAAGATGCATGGTACCAGTACGTGTCACAAAATCACACTGAGCCTGCGTGAGCACTCATCGACGATTGCCTCCACTACAAGCCCTCGACTCGCATGCTACTGTTCACTCCAGCCCAGCTTTACATTCTTCAATTGACCTCGCTTCAAGCACATCAACCAACCTACAAGAACAACCAACCAACCACCATGACCAACGTCGCCATCATCTACTACTCCACCTACGGCCACATCTCCACCCTCACTGAGTCCGTCAAGGCCGGTGTTGAGTCCGTGCCCGGCGTCACCGCTACCGTGTATCAAGTGGCCGAGACGCTGTCCGAGGAGATCTTGACCAAGATGCACGCACAGCCCAAGAAGGACTACCCCGTGGCTACGGCCGAGACGCTGAAGGAGGCGGACGCCATCCTCTTCGGATTCCCCACGCGCTTCGGTGCGTTCCCCGCTCAGGTGAAGGCGCTGTTCGACTCGTGCGGCGGTCTGTGGGCCAAAGGCGAGCTCGTTGGCAAGCCGGCCGGCATTTCTTCAGCACGGGCACGCTCGGCGGCGGTCAGGAGATCACGTCGTTCACGGCGGTGACGTTCCTGACGCACCAAGGCATGACGTTCGTGCCGCTCGGTTTCCGTGCTCCGGAGATGTTCAACGTGGAGGAGGTGCATGGCGGTTCTCCGTGGGGCGCCGGTGCGATTGCCGGCGGCGATGGTTCTCGCCAGGCGTCGAAGCTGGAGAAGGCGATCGCCACGACGCAGGGCAAGTCGTTTGCGGAGATCGCGAAGAAGCTGTCGGCGTAGAAGCAAGACTTGGGCGTTAGATGCAGCACGCGCTTACTGTAGACGGAATTTTCTATACATGGTCGGAAAGGTCGGAGGTCGGATATATTTTGGTATGGCCGTGTCCGTTGCATAATGTAATCAAGTGAAACAGGAAGATACTAGAAGGATTACATGTGTAGGAGAGAGCAAGCAGGACTAGGACGTCTAACTCAATGGAACTCACTTTCGGATTTCCTTCCTACTCCTCATATCGACTCTCAAGCTACGTCTACATTCGCAATTTCTTCAGCAAGACCTACTGTAGACGGATAAAAAGTCTTTATTAAAGACTTGGATTCGTAGAGGTTCAACGACGGCGCCAAAAGCAACAATATACTCTTCAGATTTCATGCATACTGTGTTGATATGAATACCGGGTCATGCGGACTTTGAAGACGACGTTGAGGTAGTTACATGACATGCCATTCCGAGTCAGGCAAAATACGTTGTATCTGCATGGCTCGTCAATCGCCCCAGAAGACAGATGCACTTGCTCTGCACAACCAAGCTAAGTTACATGTACCGAGAAATCGACTCAAATACACAACTCCTGGAAGCACTCGATGGCAACGCACGAACCAATCTTTCCGAGCTCGATTCAAGCAGGCAGCAGGAGCAAGCTCCCAGCAGCACTCGATGGGCACATAAGCACACACACGAACCGCTAATCAGCGTGACGGGGCCAATGGCGAGGCGTCAATGAAGTTGGGGTGCCACGTCACACCTGGCCGCTCGATTGGCTAATCAGGTCCTCCGTCCGACACTATATCGGATACATTAGGATATCGTGATTAGCAGGTCCTCATCTACGCCACACCGCTTTGAAACTACACATTATAGTATATTAGTACGCGGGTTATGCATTTCCACAGTGCATAGCTTCAACTTGAGACCTTGAGACCGCCGAGAGGGAATGACGTACTTGCTAGCCCCGTGTGCAGTGTACAGTGCACTGCTCGCTGCAGCTTCCTCACTCCTGAATTTGCTTTGCCTCGCTCAAGTTCCGCACTCCACTCTCCGTCATCATGGCCAAGATCGCTATCATCTACTACTCCACGTACGGGCACATCGCCAAGCTCGCCGAGGCCGCCAAGGAGGGCGTCGAGTCCGTGGACGGCGTGACCGCCGAGATCTACCAGGTGGCCGAGACGCTGCCCGAGGATATCCTGGGTAAGATGCACGCCGCCCCCAAGAAGGACCACCCCATCGCCACGTTGGACGTGCTCAAGGAGGCGGACGGCATTCTGTTCGGCTTCCCCACGCGCTTTGGCTCGCTGCCGTCGCAGGTCAAGGCCTTTTTCGACTCGGCCGGCGGTCTGTGGGCTGCTGGTGCTCTGGTAGGCAAGCCTGCGGGCATCTTCTTTAGCACGGGCACCCAGGGCGGCGGCCAGGAGACCACGGCCTTCACGGCTCTGACGTTCCTGGCCCACCAGGGTCTCACCTTCGTGCCTCTGGGCTATCGCGCTCCGGAGCTCTTCAACATGGACGAGATCCACGGTGGATCCCCGTGGGGTGCCGGCACCCTGGCCAACGGCGACGGCTCTCGCCAGCCTTCGAAGCTGGAGCTGACGGTTGCCACGACGCAGGGCAAGTCGTTCGCTGATCTCGCCAGCCTTCGAAGCTGGAGCTGACGGTTGCCACGACGCAGGGCAAGTCGTTCGCTGAGGTCGCCAAGAAACTCGCCGCTTAAGTGTGCGTGCTTTCAAGTTGAGACCATCCTGACTCCTCCCTCGCGTCTGTTGTGTTTCAGTCTATTTTCTAATCGGTTGGAATGAAAACTCATTGTCACCATGCCATCCTTCGTCTATTATAAATCGTGATAATCGGTTGGAATGAAAACTCATTGTCACCATGCCATCCTTCGTCTATTATAAATCGTGCTGTCTGCATTGTCGTATGTGCTTACGAGCCCATGGAGGAGGAGCGAACCTCTCGTCCAAGCTCCGACTCGGATGAAGCAGCGTCGTTACCGTGGCAGGACCGAGCCCGTCGGGGTTTGCTGAGTAACAATGTTCGTCTACGACTAAGCACGTACTCGATGCTCTCGTCCAAGTGCAGCGAGTCCAAGGAGGCTCAAAAGGATGTGGGGCAGCTCTTTGGCGGTCCCCGACGTGGAGTCGTGTCGCGCTTTGCCGGTTCCTCTTTGATGAATGTACTTTTCGACGACCTGCGCTCAACCGATCGGACGTTGCGCATCGCCGCTGCAAGAGTGCTATGCCTCATGGCGTACGAGAACCTCACGAACCAGCAATTGATCATACGCAGCCAGGCTGGTGGAGATGAAGAGCAAGTTGGCGTCACTGTTGGTTGGGTGCACGCTTTTGTCGTTCCGCAGTCGCTACGAGATCGTTATGAAGCTCAATGCGAAGAGCAGGGTCTATTCACAACACCGATAGGCTTGAGTGAGTTCGTGTCGAACTTGATCATGGACAACTACGCTTCAGTGTACAATCAAATTGGTCGCTACTATGCTGAAGGATGCCGAGAATTTCTCCCGCTTTGTTGGTTCCATGCTCTTGTGAACGATTCGTCTGAAGCGACCGACATGATTGACGTTCCTGACCCAAACGAATACCTTGTGGGGTTTTACCTCGTTCCCAGGCAGATGCAATTCCCCGAGCAGGACGACTACTTTCTGCAAGAAATTCTGTCCTCGATTCGCACTGAATCCGAGTTGTCACGCCTTCAACAAGTGCAGGTAGCGTTCCAGCAGGTTGCTTTCCGAGCACCAAACAAAAACGCTAATGCTGCAGCACTGAAAATTGCGTTGGAGGCAATACACAACCGCATGGAAACATCCCTTGGCGATGAAGAAGAAACGTTTATGGTGAATCAACGGCATAGAAATGTCCTGCATTGGTTGAATGCAGCCCCCGAGCGCATGATAACCTGGAACGAGCTCCTGATTTGGTGCTGCACCGATATGAACGCCGAGGAAATGCTCAAACGTTTTGGTATAGACGCGTGCAGGGCTGTTGATGCTGTTTTTCGGAGGTTAACACTTGGGAGTGAAGGACCACAGCAGCTACAGAAGGATCGAGCAAAGGCGTATGTATGGGAACCTGCACTTGCCGGGACAGTCCTGGATCACCCGAACCTTCCCGATGAGCTCAAGACCAACATACGAAATTTTTCTGGTGGATACGTTGATCGGCTAGAGCTCTTTCGCAGGAAAGGGGAATGCAGCGCTAGGAAAAAGATCACCAACACTCCGACAACAACCAGTGCTCCAGCTGCTTCAATTGATAAAGCCTTCGACCGTCCATGGGAGTATTTACTTCCACTTGAACTGGCGGAGGTCCACCCGATGAGCTGGAGTGTGTTTCTTAGCAAGTGGCGTCAAAGCGCGGATGGAAAGCTTACTGAAGATGATATGCACATCTACCATCAGAATGAAAGGAGACATCACTCTGTCGGTGAAGGTGCCAATCCTTCGGTGCTGGTTGCGCGTAAGAACGCACTTGTGGCGTTGACCCACAATCCTCGCATATTCCACAGCTTTCGTGACTTAAACCAGCTACGACAGCAACTACCGCTAATCACCAACCGGCCGACCGAGGTCAAGGAAGAAATGCCGGAATCTCTGTCCGCCGCAAATCGGTTAAAGTGCCATCAATTGAGCGAAGCAGAGGAACGTGAGTTGGAGGAGCGACGGGAGCATTTTCGTAGATTGCAGCAGTCGTCTGCTGACCTAGACGAGCTAACACGACAGCGGCTGGAAGAAAAGCGAGCAGCTCGGAACAAGGCCCACGAAAACGCAGCTGAAAAACGAAAGCAGGCTGAACTACTGGCTGCTGAGCGACTAAGAGAGTTAGATCGCGCAAAACGTGAAAAGCAGGCAAAAGCGAAGGTACTTTCGCGACGCAGAGAGCATCGATGGCAACTTTTGGTCGAAGCGAGGCACGAACGGCATCAGCGTGCTCAGTGGTGGCAGCAAATTCAACGAGAAGCTCAGACTGCGCGACAAGAAGACTTTATGCAGCAACTACACAGTCAACAAAATGCTGAAAGGAGACTCGAGGAGAAAGAACAAGGCACGATTCATGCCTTTCGCAGCAAATCCGAGCCTGCAGTCACCCGAATGTCAACGATATCACTGCCTCGGCCGCCGTCTATACCCCCTATGGATACCAGTGAGCGACGGCGGGGTTCCTGCCCACGAAGACCATTATCTGCACGGACAGCTACTGATCCACAGATCACACGCGAACGAGCGCACGTATATGGATGTGCCGCGACGAAAGCGTTCGCAGCGCGTAGACCGCAAACTGCTCGAGCCGACTTCTTCTCAGGGACTCGAAGTCCACGCACTAGGCAGCAGCCTGCTAGGGTTCGTCGGCGGGTTCGGCCAGCAAATAGTGATGACACCCGAAACGATTCCTCGAGTGTGCCCTCCACTACAAATGCCAGCAGTGCGGATCCTGAAGAATCTGGTGCGTCAAATGCCTGTGAGACTCTCGTGATGACCAACGCAGCACATGCGGTAGCACAACAAATCGCAATTCCGCCAGTAGCTGTGCCTGCACCAGAAGAGGAGCCAGTCCCTCCCGCTATCATCATGGCACAGTTCTTGGCTTTGGAAAAAGAGCAGCGATTCAAACTGCACCAGCGCTACTGCGTGAACCGCGTCAGTCACAAGCTCACTTTTGCAGTTCTTCAGCAACTCACCCAAGAGATGCGGCAAGATGCAGCTTGGCGAGAATTCCTCAAGGCGGCAGGAGGACCCCCGGGCAGCAACAACAACAAGCGAAACAAAAGCAAACGGGAGGCCAAGGTCACATACACAGCTTTTGTTAGCGTTGCGAATCAGCTGGGAATCCCCATACCTCCCAAGAAGCTTCAGGCGGTAGCTCGCAGTTTAGACCCCTGGAAGACTGGATTCGTTTCGTGGGAGTCCTTCTACTCGTGGTGGAGTGTACAATAACAGACACACGTTCGGATGCATGTACTGCTCATATGATGGTACAGTTCCTGCAAGTTGAAGTAAGATCCGACTCGTCTCATTGAGGGACACATGGCTACACCAACGGAGATGATCGAGCTGGAGCGTGGCGATGGAGTTTGGGAAAACGTTCAGGTCTTCGCAGAAGCTGTGGTGAATATCTGACAGCATTGGCTGGCGATCTGATAATGGGAGATATGTGCCGGCTGGCTGTAGGAAGTGCTGCGCTTTGGATTCCGAAGTCTGTGGAAAGCATTTGCTGGCGTGGATAGTCGCATCATGGTAAAACCTACTCGATCGCCAGCCATGCAGATCCTTGGCGGTGAATTGCGCTGAAGTGCTTGTCTGATCTCAATGCAGGAGCTGGGGAAGGCTCTCACAGCCCAGCAGAATGACTCGCAACGTCAACGGCAGCACTTGGAGGCAATCGCAAAGACTCTTAGCGTCATGAGCGAGCAACTTCGATTGTAAGTGAAGCTAAGCGAAGCGAAGTTAAACGTTCTTCTTCCACTCTTGTTGATATCGGAACTGTTGAATGCAACAGAGGACAAGACGAGGCGGCGAACCAGCAGATCGAGGCGCGTTTACAGAACTTGGAGAACCAGCTTCATGACCAGCTTGGTGAAGGTGACGATAGCTCTGCTAACAAAGCCAACATCACCAAGGTAGAGCATCGACTGGATCTACTTGAAGAAGAAATGGGGCATGTCGTCACAGCGATTGACAAGAAAGCGGATGCAGAGGCTTTGGTTGAACAGGGAAAAGCTTTGCAAAAATCAATTCGCAGGCGGGTGAGTTGAATGTTTGAGAGCTTCACGGAGTAGTTTACACTGGTTGAGAAATGCGTTGTCGTGGCTGCAATTGACTAGTGCAAGAAGGAAGCGTTTGACCAGGAAGTCCTTGGGCTACAGAGACGACTCCAGCAGCAGCGAGAGGAGCTGGAGAAGCAGCTATCAGTTTCCTTCTTGGGCATCAAAACTGCCCAAGAAACTCTTGTGCACTCCGAATGTGCGAGTTGGGCTGCTAAGACACATGAGAACATCAGCAAAAGTGCTCAACTGATGATCGATCAATTAACTCAGCAGCAGACAGAGACTCTAAGAGCAATCAGCGAGGAGACCCATCACTGTTACGAGGCTTTTACAGCCCAGCAGAAACAAATCGATGAGTTCCAAGCCGGTATTGAGAAACAGGTTCGATCCGCGGTAGCAGCTGATCAAGAAGACATTGCTCGGCAGTGCAGTGAGGCACACGGACGAATTGATTATCAATTCCGAACTCAAGAGGAGTCCTTGGAGAGGATTCGAGGCGAGCAACGTGTTCTGCAAGAAGCAATTGCTGCAACTGGAAGCGAACGAGCCGAGCAGACCATGACTGAAATTGCTGCCGCTGTGGGAGCTCTTGACCGCCTAGTGCTTGATCGAGAGCATCAAGAGCTCGAAAAACTGCGTGGTCAGCTCACTGAAGAGATTCAGCTAACGTTAAAGGCCTTGGAGCCTGCAAAAGACAAGGAACAACGGAAATTGAAGCAACACCAGCACGTCGTCGCGCGCAAACTAGCAGAGCTTGATCAGATGATGCAGCTAATTGGACGGCAGCTCATTCAAAACACGTCACAACTGCAGGTGGTGCGCAATGAGCAACTCGTGCACAATTTCCACCTCGACATGCACGGTGAAGAGCCCGCCAACGACGACAACGAGCTCCTACTTCAGTACGATAACATCGCTCGGAGCACTGATCTTGCTGGAGTCCCACAGGCTCCAGTTTTTCTTGGACTGCAACAGGCTGATCAAATTGAGACTGGAGACAACGAGCAAACAGCAGACACAGCTACCGCAGAATTACAAGCACGTCGATCGCTGCATCAAGAACTGCAAGAGCAGCTGGACAAGAAGCTCCACGACTACAGCCAGCTCTTAGATTCTGCAAATGACGACGAGGAAACGCTACCACAGTCAACCCAACCACCAAAGGAGTAAGTCCGTTCATTACATTAGGTAAAAAAGACCAGGTCGGTTCTGTTCGTCGATGAAGAGATTGTATCGGTGGTAGTTGTGTGAGGTTGGTTGACGTTGGTTGACGCTGCTATCCCATTCAACTGAATGCCATTCAACTGAATGAGCCGTTGCCAATGCTGCCTCTTTCATCGAGTGATCCCGCCTCAAGTGCTCCATTTCCATTCGGCAGGGATCCGTTCGATCCAATGACGGGCACCTCCGGCGTCGTCGACACGGTCATGACGGCTAATAAGTCAACCGACGGTGGCGTGATCTCCATACGAAGAGAAGCTTCCGCGTTCTCCAAAATTCCCCACAGAAACTCTTGCTCCTGCTCGTACGTCATACCATCCTCGTTGCCACCATCCAGGCGGGACAACAGCTCCTCGTTTGACGGCTGCGCTTGCACTCGCGGGAGACGGAGCGTCGTGAGCTGCGCTGTGAACTGCTCGCCCAACTTCTGTTCGCTCAAAAGACTCTGCGAGGCCGTCACGATCTCGTTCTTGCGCTGCACAGCCTGCTCAGCCTCAAGCGGTTCAGGAACCTCGCTAATATCAATAAAAGCTTGCGCCGCGCTCTCCACAATGCCGCTCAGACGGTCGTTCTCGCTCAGCACGCCCTTTCCGGACCACATGCCGCTTGATCGGCCGTTGCTGCCCACTCCGCCCATTCCCAGTTCACTGTGCAGATCCAAGTGCTTTTCCAATTCCAGGAAGTGCTGCAACGACGCATCGTCCAGAATCCCCGGCACCAGCAGCAGGCCATCTGCAACACACCCGTCACTACCAGCTTCTTGAATCTAGAGCCCACGGCCACTCACCGATATACTCTTGCAGACTCGCCTGGCGCTTGATCAAGAAGTTCGGGTCGAATCTGCATCCCAAACACAAAGAGAGAGCGCACAATCAGCACTCCAAGTCCATCCAACCTATCACCAAGTTGGCAGCGACGTGGAATTCTCAGAGCAATCCCGCGTTGGGGCCAAGTAGCTCAAGCCGCTTCGGAACTGCAACCTCGTGACGCGTCGGACATGCACAGCTCGGGTGCTTCTCTCTCTCTTTGTCAGATAAGATCAAGTGATTTTTACAGTCATGGGCCGTCACCAGCCTCCTCTCTTCCTTGTCAACACCAAGAGATGGGTCCCTCGAGCTGTCCACGTCCACGCCGACACCCGGGAGCTCCATACAAAGCGGCCCACAGACTCCTCGTCATCACGGAATTCCACGCCGCCTCGCAGCCCACGCACCGGCCGAACCACTGCTTCTCCGGCAGCGACGCCTCGATGAGGTCCCCCAAGCGCCGCACCAGGCGCGAGTGCAGCTGGTCGAAGTCGCTGAAGCGCCGCGAGATGCGCCACAAGCCGCCGTTGCACGAGATCTACGCGGCAGATTAGCACCCCCGGCACGAACAGGGACACAGCCACCGCCACGCACCTCCACGACGAACTCCGTGTGGTCCCCCACCGTGTCGTAGCCCGTGATGAGCGCGCTCACGTTCAGCATCGCCATCGCACCGTATCCCAAATGAGGGGTCTGTACCCCTGCACGGTGTACCCTAGTTGTAACCCTACTAGGTACTAGTAACCAGTAACCAGGGTACGGTTTCTGTTTTGGGCAACTTCAAACAATTTCCCGATCTTGATCCTGGCAGCATGGCGCACTACGGACGCGACCGCGTGACGCTCGTGGTGGACGTGGACCACACGCTCACGAAGCTGCTGGAGTGCGCGGCAGCGTGGCACGAGGCCGAGCACGAAGCGAAGGTGCGAGGAAGGCGGGCTTTCCAGTCTCTGACGGAGTTGAAGACCTTGGAGACTTAATATGTTGCTGTAGATCGACGTGGATGCCGTCGCGTCGTCGAGTTGGGCCAGCGTATGGGGCGCCGGCGACGCGGAGAGCAAGACGCGCCAGTTCTACGAGTCCAAGCAGTTCGAGACGGAGCTGCAGCCTGTGCCGGGCGCGAGCGAGGCGCTCAAGCCGCTGCGCAAGTACTTTTCCTTGCTGGCGATCACGGACCGCCCGCGGTTCGTGGAGAAGCAGACGCGCGAGTGGCTGGACCGTCACTTCTCCGGCGTCTTTGACAAGCTCGTGTTCGTGGACGAGGATAGTCCGGAGCACTTGGTGACGCGCAAGAAGGAGCTGTTCGACGATCTGAAGGTGAAGGTCGCGGTCGGGTCGGACGTCGCCCTACTGGCTGAAACAGCAGCGGAGGACGGAGGTCATGTGGTCGTCGTGGGCTCCGTGCCTTGGACAAAGGCTGCGAGTGACGCAAGAAGCGACGTGGTTCAGATCTCCGAGTGGTCAGCAGCTAAGGACGTGTTTGACCAGTTGATCAAGGAGCTCGATCTGCAGCCGCTGGAGAAGGTGTACGCTGGCCCACGTCTCGCACGATACACAGACGACCTGGTGACGGTGTCGACACGGAAACCAGCAGGTGTGATACCCGCCCCCGTCATTTCGTGCTTGGTGCTGCTTGCTAACAATGACTGTATCCGTTGCCTGCAGTTTTCTACGCTAACATCATCAACTCCAAGTTCACGGTGCAGAAGCAGGAGATCGTTCGACTGCAGGCGTCCGAGGCGGCCATCACCACGGCGGTGCAGGCGGCCGAGATCCTGCGGATCCAAAACAACGCCGTCACGACCAAAATCTCGACGCGATACGCGCTGAATCGGCCCAAGGACCGCGGCGGCTACCGCGTGCCCAAGCTGGAGCTCATCCTACAGCGCGTCGCGCGCAAGGCCTAGCAGGGACGTCAGAGCAGTGAGAGGTCGAGGGCGGCCGCAGTGTCAAGACACAGACGAAAGCAGGAAACGGCGACGTGTATGAGTCTCTCACTCATCTCGAGCGGCTCTAGCTCTGGCCAAGTACTCTCGGCGCTCTTCGTCGCGCATCTGGCGACGCTCCGCCTCGTTGGTCGTCACAATGTCGTCTTCATGCAGCAAAAAACACGGTTAGTCTTTCACTTTTCACGCGTTTCTGGCCCAGAAAAAGCTGCCGTACAGAAGCCGGTCTTGACCATGAACATCTCCATGGCCGCGCCCGTGACGAAGCACAGCGGCACGAGCTTCTTGAGGATCGGCGCGAGCGCCACCGTCGCCTGATGCTGCAGCGCCATCTTGGTCTCCACAAACTCGGTTGTGTGACAGTTGTGTATAGTTAATGTGGTGCACACCGATGGTTCAATGTAGCCATCTCGGAAGGCAAAGGACGTTGGGGACCAACGACTGCGATGGCATCCGAGACGGCGGCGTGCGTGGGCTTCCGCTGTCTGGACCGCGACGAGTGCTACCACTACGACGAGAAGATGAAGAAGGCGGCGTTCATGCACGACGGCGCGAGCTGCCACTCCACGCTCGCGGACGAGCAGCATCTCTTCCGGTACCACAACCGAGACGGAGAGGTGCAGATGCTCAGCGCTGACGAGGTGCAGGAGCTCATGAAGTGCACGTACACGAGCAAGCTGCTGTTCCAGCGTTCGCACTTGCTGCGCAACTACGCGTTCTGGGGCTTCTCGGACTCGGTGGAGGACGGTTTCGACCAGTTTGCGCCGCTCACGTTCGAGGTCTCGCCGAAAGTTGCGATTGGGCACGTGACGTTGCTGGATCACGTCGAGGATCAGCCGCTTGGACTGTTTGCCGCGGAAGACCTCGCGAGCTGCGAGTTCCTCGGGGAGTACACGGGAGTGATCAAGGTGGGCATCAGCGAGATGAACGAGTTCGACCCGTACGGCATCGCGTACCCTTCCGTGTACGAAAGTGGAGACCTGTACGTGAGCGCTAGCGAGTACGGCAACGTTATCCGCTGCATTAATCACAGCGCTAGTCCCAACGCACGCTTCGTGCCAATGGTGCACAACGGCATTCTTCGGATCTTCTGCGTACGTGGTTTGAGTGGATAAAGGTGTTTGAATTGATGCTTAGGATATTGTCGTTGTGCAGTTTGTGATCGCAGACATCAAGCAGGGCGACCAGATATTCGTCAACTATGGGCCTTCCTACTGGAAGTCGACAGGAATCGAGCCCATTGCTTTCCACGAGCCAGAAGTTCAAGTACAGTAGCTTTTTTCATTCCCGTTTACATAAGAGTGAGTGCATACGCGATGGGTCAGTCACTTGGTACTACAACTTACTCTTCGACCTCGACGATGGCCTCAATCTCGACGGCCACGTTGAGCGGCAGGGCGTTGGTGCCCACGGCCGAGCGGGCGTGGATGCCCTTGTCACCGAACACCTTGCCGATGGTGTCCGAGGCGCCGTTGATCACGGCCGGCTGCTGCGTGAAGCCGTCCACGCAGTTGACGAAGCCCACGAGCTTCACCACGCGCTTGATCTTGTCCAGGTCGCCCACCTCGTCTGCAAAGCACAACAAAAACTACAATTGGCACTGCATCATCTCTTCAGAATCTCGTAGAGGCCACGTACGCTTGAGAGTGGCCATGAGGCTCAGCGCCACGTAGTGAGCAGCGTCGTAGCCCTGCTCCGGAGTGAGGTCCTTGCCGACCTTTCCCAGGATGAGGTCCCCGCCCGCGGGCTGCGGCAGGTGGCCGGCCATGTAGATGGTGTTGCCCGAGCGCACTGACGTGCGGTAGTTGCCCTTGGGCTCGGCCACGGCCGGCAGCGTGTAGCCCAGCTCCTCCAGCTTGCGCTCGATGTGCACGTTGCGCACCGCCGTCGCCAGGGAGCGCGGCTTGGTCATGCGGATCAGGGACATCATGGCGGATAGAAGGAGGAAATTGCTCAATGAGTAGCTGTAGCTGGTCACAAGAAAGGATCGGGGATCGGCGACGCGTCCTATCACGAAGCGGCATCTAATCTCGGGTGGATACCTTGTTGTGATTGGATGAAATAGATACCGTTTTTGATTCGCTGAAACTGAACTGGTACCACGTACCACCTGTAGACGAAAAAGTGGCAAGCCATGTGACAGGCAAACGTCTTATTCCTTTGTCTTCGCGACCTGGTGCAGATTAGCGTCTGTCTCTGTTGTACCATAGTACTCTTCCTCCACTTGCTGTAACAGGCTCAGCATGGACATCGCTTGTGCAGGGGAGGGGGGTAGGATCTCCTCATGGGGGTAGTGTATTTTAGCGTGCTCCCTCGAGATCAGGAAGCCTGCCGCGCCCTCTACTGAGGAAGAGGCAACGCATTCCCACTTTCGCCCAAGCGCAGAAGGGGCCAAGGGGGGGGGTGACACTATACGCACAACGACCATGGTCGCTGCCGCGCACTCCCTTCTCCAACTCCTAGCACCCGAACAACAACCGCAACAGGCGACCTCGATCACGAGCCGCACCTCCACACGTAGGTTGAGTGCATCGGCAGAGGTCGTGGCCAGCATCATGCAGTCTCTTAGCATCACCACAGCGCATCGGTCTCCCGCCATCAGTTCCTGCCAGCCATCGCGCGTGCTGAGCAGTGGCAAGGCAGATCTCAAGACTTCGGCACAACCCCCAGCAGTAGCCGCTCCTTTCAATCAATCCAAGCCTTCCCAGCTTATGCCTGGCAAACAATGCCTCGCCCTCAAGGATCCCAACGTTGCAGTCACTTCACAGGACTTGCAGTCGATGGCAAAGGACCTGCCGGACAGCAGTGACAATACCAGAACCAAGCAGCCAGCGTAAGTTGTTTGCTCTCCGTTCTGTGAGATGGCTCAGAGTCTTCATCATTTACAATATCGCTCTGAATGCGTGGTCGAAACAGCATTAGCGTCGAAGTTCTCAAGCCGAGAGCTTGCACGGGTAGCCGTGAATACTCGGAGGAGGTGGCACAGCTTGCCAACCAGGTGCAAAGCGGTCTGCAAGCTCGAGTTTCTCCCATTCCCATCGATGACTGCACAGGAGGCGTCTACTACCTGCGAACGAAGAATCGTCGCCTGACTGCAGTGTTCAAGCCCGCGGATGAAGAAGCCTACGCGTCAAACAATCCTAAGCGATTCAACAAGCCCGAGCAATCTGCAGGAACTTCGGGTATGCGCGAAGGTATCTCCGCTGGAGATGCTGCCGTACGTGAGGTTGTGGCATATTTGCTGGATCACCAGCACTTCGCCAAAGTGCCAATCACCATGCTGGCCTCAATTTACCACCCGGACTTCCACTTCCAAGCTTCGGAGACCCCCTACCGTAAGACTGGTTCACTGCAGACTTACACACCGCACCGCGATACGGCTGACGACGTTGGCACAGGAATGTTCAGCGTAATTGATGTCCAAGCTATCGCGATTCTGGACATTCGTCTTGCCAACCAGGATCGCCACGGAGGCAATCTTCTTGTTGTGGAACCGTCCCAGGTGGTAACGCAAACTGCGTCAGTAGTGACGACCAAGTCACAAGCAGGCAAGAAGGTCTCTCTCATTCCAATTGACCATGGTGCTTGCCTACCTCGCGTCTCAGCGCTCTCGGAGACTTGTTTCTTGTGGCTAATGTGGCCTCAAGCCAAGCAACCGTTTTCACCTGCGGCGCTCGAGTACATCGGAGCATTGGACGCAATCCGCGATTTGAAATTGCTTGAGGACAATCTGCCTGCCGACCACCAGCTTGAACGTGAGGCGGCGCTCACTTTACAAGTATGCACGGCTATGCTTCAGTTCTGCGCACTTGAACTACACATGACTGCGTACGACATCGGAATGCTCATGTGCCGCCAAGGATCTTCTGCACAACAAGAATTTAATCCAAGCGTGCTGGAAATGCTGGTAGCTTCAAGCCGCTGCGATCCGGTCGTACGCAAAAGTGAGGCTTTCTTGAAAATCCAAGTGAAGCCGCAGCCTGCACTGAAGATGGCAGCTACCGCGTTTGAAAAGAAAGTCCCAACGCAAGACAAGTCATGGACAAACTACGTGACCGTTTTCATGACAACTTTCCGCCGTGAATTAATGGCGAACATCGCGGCCAAATAGAATGACGTTCTTCTACTCACTGCTCTTCACCGAGGCAGTCGAGTAGATACTCTCCAATTGAGCAGCAATTCGCGCTTGCATGTCATGAAGTAGGTCTTGCAGCCAGCGCGTCATAGGAACACCACCATTAGGGCTGGCGTTGTCATCACCTTGCAAGAAAACACTCGTAAACAGAGGCAATACGTCGTTCTCGATTACCCGTTTGATGCTGGTTTGCTGGGGTGTCGAGCGGCACATCACGGATACGAGCTCGTCAGGTTCCCTTAGCGCCTTGTCAGTCGATAAATTGCTGGCCCTCTTGGCCAGATTCGGTCCGTTTGTGTTCAATTGCACATTCACCGTGGGTGCCACCACGCACAAACGCAGAGATGACTCCAGCAATCTCTCGAGAGCTCTAGCATGAGATCGCTTTTGCTTCTGCATCAGCGAAACTTGTTCGGCAAGCTCAGTTTCAACTTCGGAGATCCGCATTTGCATTGATCGATTGTTTTGCTCTGTAGCATGAAGTGCGCTTGAAAGGTGCTGCATCTCGGCTTCTCCCTCTTTCAGCACTTTATCACGCTCGCACTGCGCGAGCTCTTGAGCCCGTTGCTGCTGGAGTGCGCTGTCTTCAGCCAATTGACTCTTCTCCTCCATCAATGCCTGAACTTGACATTCAAGGTCCTCGACTTGTTTCCTTACTAGGCTGTTTGCGTGCTTTTCTTCAGTCTGCTTCTCCACCAAAGAGCGAAAGCGATTTATATCAGCAATCTTCTGCTCAATTCGGACCTTCAACGCTGTTACTAGTGCTTGGTGTTGCTGCTCACGTACTGCCGATTTGGTTTTGTGTTGCTGTCCAAGTGCATGAATCGCCCTTTCCTTGGCTGCAATATCGCTACGAAGTTGCTGGTTAGTTTCCTGAATGAGCCGAAGCTCCTTTTGATGTGCTATCTGCTGATCCTCGAGAAGAACTCGCATACTACCCAAACTTCGTTCTAGTTCTAGTACCCGACGATTATACTCGGATTCCTTCTGGAGCCGCAACTTGCTTTCGCGATTGTGTTGTTCTTTCTCGCATTGTGCTATCTTTTGAGATTCTTCGAGATCAACTGAGATTTTTTTCAGTTCTTGCTCGCGATCATTAAGCTGGTTGGCCAAACGCTGAACCTCTTCTTTCAAGGTTACTATTTCGTGCAATTGAGCCGCCTTAATTTCAGCGTCGAAACTCTGTTGAAGTGTGCATTGGATGGATTCATCAACTGCTTCATCGACTACGTGAAAGCCCTCGGTCGGGAGGGTTTCATCGCTTTCGCTTTCAATTTGTCGCATCTTCACTTGTTTGTCCAGTTTGGTGCATTCCGCCGCAATCAAGAAGCACTCCTCAACCTTTTGCGCCAGTTTATCGCGTAGCTGCACGATTTCAGCAACGTGCGTGTTGCGATCTTCCCACAACTGCTGCTGTATGGCTTCAATTTTGTCGACGTATTTTCGTAGCTCTGCTGTCGCAGCTTGGGCCTGCTCACTCTCTTGGTGCGCCTTAATTGCTTTAGCACGAGCTGTTACACACTTTGTACAAACCGAACTTGGTGCTATTGGTACTTTCGATGCCGAGGCTGCGCGGAATTGTCCCCCGGCGACCACTTTACTTTGACCACGCATCCTGGATTGAAATCAAATCCATTCGAGCAGGTTAGACAGACAGCAATGAAACAGAGTAGAATAGGTAGCCCGTACTTCTCCACCAACTGTGTCCGTAGCTGATCGTTCTCGTGGCGAAATGTAGCGTTTTCATCACGCAGATGCTGAACTTCGTCTCTGGGATCGCAATTGGGGTCTTGCAAAAGGTCTTCGGGTCCTTTCAAACGCTCGTCTTGCTGCTGAATTTGCCGACAGTGATTGTCGTGTTCTACCCCCATCTTTCGTGCGTGACGCGTAGATGAAGTGAAGACTCGCACTGCCATTCTATCTGCCGAAACCCTCCGAGAAATTTGTGTCGAAGAAGGTCGCTGTGCTTGGTTGCCGAACTCTTGCCAGACAGACGTCATAGCAACCTCACTGTGTCTAGTGCGTCGAGAAGCTGACGTCGCACCAGCACTTTTTGGCAGAATCCCAATCGCTCGCTGATCAGCAGAGCTACCGATGCCGAGGGACGATGTCGGCCGGATATCTGGGACTTGGGCCTCCAGACTAGCAGATTGATCCGCGAAGTTGCCACTGATCGATGGCAAAGCAGAACGCTGCTCCATAACTTCACACTCGGACGATTAAGGACTAACTTCCAGCTAGCGAGGCATGTTCCCGTTTCCACTTCAACACCTTGTTATTTTTACGTTGTGACCAGCGTGTCAATGTGCTACCTCCTTACACGAAATTCCAACTAACGTTAGCGTTCGATCTTGTGCCAGGATGAAGCACTCCCAAGAGATTTTTTTAGCGCTGGTGATTGCAGGACTGGTGGTGAAGGTGGATACTTCTTGGAAGGATCAACAGGAGACTGAAGTGCCGGTGCTTGAAGTCGTTTCAGCAGGGCTTCGTTTGCCTCGTACAACTTTTTACAGACGACATCCTTCTTCTGGAGTTGGTCATGCAAGGTTTCCAAGCCGCTTGTGAGCTCTGCTGATTGTGCCTCAAGCACCCCGCACTGCCGTTTGAAGGACAAGTAAAGTTGCGTGGATTCTGTAATCTTGGCCACAAGAATCCTTTGCTCTTCAGCGAGCTCGTCAAACTCTCCAACCATGACATCGACGTACTGAGCCAACTCCTTGGACAAATGTTTCTTCAGCTCAAACAAATGCGCTGCCGCCGAGTTGTTGTCTTCATTTCGAACGCCTTGGTTGTCAATGCTCGATTCGGTTAATTCGTTGTCGAAGGATAGGAAGGCACTAGCCTCTGCAAGCAGCACGTTCTTGCATTGAATCATGCGCGATCGCTTTGCTTCGATCTCCCTAGCGTGTTGATTGACTGCCCTCATTCTAAGTTGCTCTAGCTTGTGCTCGCATTCTTCAGCATGATCCATCTCCAATCGGCGAAGCTTAACCACCATTTCCTGGTCTAGCGTTTGCTCCAGTATTTGAAGTTCTTGACGGCATTCTTGCTCAAAATCGTGACGGTGCGTGACAAGTGCGTCGGCTCTCCGCTGTTCTGCGGCGACTTTCAGTGCTTGAAGACTCTTCTGGTGGGCTGTTTGCATACTATCATGGAGTTCCATAACCGACACGCGATTTTTCGTGTCTAGGTCGCGCTTCAATTGGACCTGCTGCTCACGCTGTGATCGTGTAAGCATTTGCTTCAGCTCCTCGGTTTCTCTTTCAAGTGAGAGCGAGGCTTCTGCTTTAATATCAGCAACTTTCTCTTCATGCTCCATCTCCAAGCGCTTGCGAAGCTGTTGTAGCTGTGCTTGTGCACCAAACCCAAGGGCCTTCTTCAGCTTATCCAGCTCCGCTTCTTCCTTCTCATAGTGCGATGTCTGCATCTCCTGCTTTAGCTTTGCTATTCGCTCTTCTTGAGCTTTCAAAACGGAAGCGACGGCTGCCTCTCGGTGATTGTACAGTTCCTGATCCAGTTTTTCGCGCTGCTCAACTTCCCAACGTCCGTAGGACTCACGACTGTCCTCTTGAATCTGCTTTAATCTCATTGTGAGCTCTTCGGCCAGCTGATTGCCTAGTTCATGTTTGTCGCGCTCCGCCTCGGTTGTTAACTGCAGCTCTAATTGCGACAGACTCTCCTCCATGGCGGCATTATGGCTATTCTGCAGCTCCTGCAGCGCTCGATTGCGTTCCTCAAGGAGCGCGACTCGAGTCTTTTTCACTGCGGCAGCTTCCTCAAGCTCATATTCCTCCATCTTCGTCCTGACAATCGCTTTGGTTTCCTTCTCGTACCTCTCACGCAGCGTCATAAGCGTCATGTGCTTCTTCGAGTCGTACTTGCGCTGCAGCTCTTTAAGAAACGTGGTCTGCATTTGTTGATGATGCACTTCAATCTTCGTTGTGCTGGTTTCAATGTCGCGCTGGCAACGAGCAGCAAAACGCTTCACAGTCGCAGCCTTCTGACTGAGTCTAGCTTCTTCATCCTCGATAGCCATACTGTTTTTGGTATCCCAAGTCGGCGATGGCGCACTGCTTCGACTTGAATTGGACAGCTCTGAATGCCGAGACGAAGCTATCTTTCTCGCTGTGTTGTTTGCTCTAAAACTTCGCTCGCTGTCGCTGCTGACCGAAGAAACACGAGATGCGTCTGGAGCAAGCACGACGAGCACCATAAGACCCGTTAATACATCGAATACCCCACTACTCCACAATAATAACCGAGCGAACTCACCACAAGACTTGACACGCTGCAGCAGTTGATCGCACTTGAGAAGCGTCGTTGCTACTTGATCGGCTACTGCTCCCGCCTCTCGCTGCGCTTCTGAAAGGTTGAAAAAAGTGGGTGACGCAGCGGCGACTGCGTCCGAAGATGTAGAGGACGATGGAGATACCGGTTCATTCTCCTGTACGTCATCGCGACTCGAGTGCAATGCATCACTCTCCTTCTTGCTCTGCAGCGGCACCACGGCACTGTGAGACGTGCCGCTATCCTGTCGCCTCTTCCGACCTCGGAACACGCTCAATCGCGTCTCGATCGCCGCAAGCTCACGGTTCACGTCTTGACAGGCTTCCGAAGCAACCGCTTTGGCCGTCACGGAGTTTTTGTCTCTTGAACTCCCGTCCGACAGCGACGAGATCGAAAGCGCCTTAGAATGTCGACGAATCCGCTTTGGAGACGCAGCCACTTGAGAAATCTTGATGGGCGAAGCCACCGCCGTCTCCTCGGATGGCAGCGACGACTGCAGTTGGCCCTCAAGCGCGTGGAGACTTGGACTCGAGTCGACCGACATCTTTTCCCGAATAGCGGCGACCATCCAGCGCCATAACCGACCGCGTTGAGTCCATGAAGAGTCGCGGGCAACACGACGCAATGAGGAGATTCTTCATGGTTCATTCCTAGCACTCCCAGACATATCGCCTGCAATGCACGCAGACCATTAGAAATTCCTAGCTTTTCATTAATGTTGCTAACCAGATTCGACTCGACACAGCAACTTCAACGTTAAGAGTTTCGCTAAGCAGCACGGCGGGTTCGTCATTCGCGTCCCACGTGAAGTCACGTCATCCGACCCGCGGGTCTCTTATTCCGCATACAAATTCAAGTCAATTGGTTCCAGTGGGTCGCTCAGCAAACCCGTTCAACCGCCGCCTCTTGGGGGTCAAGATCACTTTTCAATCGGCGCACGAGACTTCGCAGCGTCCAGTTCCACCAACCATGACGGAGCGCACCATGCAGTTCCAGGACGAGCTGCCGCCGCTGCCCCTGCCGTCGCTGGAGCAGACGCTGGAGCTTTACGTGCAGAGCTGCGAGCCGCTGCTAGCGCCCAGCGAGCTGGAGCACACCAAGGCCGTGTGCCACGACTTCCTGCACGGCGCCGGCCCGCAGCTGCACGCCATTCTGCAGGAGCGCGCCGACACGGAGCGCAATTGGCTCGAGGAGTGGTGGGAGACCTTCGCGTACCTGCAGCCGCGCTACCCGTCGGCCATCAACATCAACTGGTACGGCGTCCTGCCGGGCAACTGGGGGCCCCGAGATATGAGCCAATGCGAGGCCGCGTCCATCTTCACGCACGCAATCCTCAAGTTTCGCAAGAATTTACTCGAGTATGGTAGAGGCTTTAGGCGTTTTTTGAAGTAGTTGGAGAGATGTTGAGGGTTTTGTTGGTTTTCTGGGTGTAGAGAGAAGTACCCGCCGGAGAAGATGATGGGCCGTCCGCTGTGCATGTACACGTACTCACGCATGTTCAACACGTGCGTGATCCCTGGAGAGGAGTGCGACGAAATGGTGTCGTACCCGCACGACGCCAAACACATTTTGGTGCTGCGCAACAACTGCATGTGGGCGGTGCAAGTGTTTGACGACAAGGGAGAGGAGATCCCACTCGCAGACATTCTCAGGTGCGGTGGCTGGAGGAGGTGGTGGCTGGAAATTGGGGGATGACTCATTGGTGTATGCTGCAGACAGTTTGAACTGGTACGTGATGAAGCTACGGGGCTGTTTGACTTGGAGCGCTATCCACCGGTCAGTGTTCTGACGTCGGAGAACCGCACGAACTGGGCCAAGGTACGCTTGCTACAGGCAATGAACAATACCGCTTGGATATCGGGCTCATTAGCATTGGTTCACTCCTTTATGCAGGCTCGAGACCACATTATGGCGCTGGACGACATCAACAAGCAGTCTTTTGACCTGATCGAGCGAGCGCTGTTCTGTGTCGCTCTGGATGAAAGCTCCGCGTCGACTTACGACGAGATCGCGCGCAACTGCTTGCTTGGTGACGGACGCAACCGCTGGTACGACAAGCCGTTCACGCTCATTATTCACGAAAACGCTCGTGGTGGGTTGAACGGCCAGCACGCGTGGGCAGATGCACTGGTGGTTGTTCGCCTGTTCGACTACTGCATCAAATACGTGAACGAGAACTTCAAGGCTAAGTTTGCAAACCGCGCGGAATTGAAGCCCACACTAAACATCAAACCGAAGCGGCTGGACTGGGTGCTGGACAACGCTGCCTACACAGCTATTGAGTGCGCGAGTGCCGCGGTCGGAAAGATGATTCACAACAGCGATATCGCGACGATGCAGTTCAACCACTACGGCACGGCCTTCCTCAAGCGATACAAGCTGACGCCCGACTTTTTCATGCAGATGGCCATTCAGTTGGCACACTACAAGATGCATACGAGGGTTCCTGCTATCTACGAGACGGCTCACACGAGGATGTTCTACCATGGACGCACAGAAACTATCAGGTCGTTGTCGAAGGAGTCGCTCGCGTTCGTGAAGACGATGGAGTCGAATGCTTCGGATGGAACCAAGTGGGACGCGCTGCGTGCAGCCATCGACGCTCACAAGGAGACGCTGAAGAAGTGTCTGACTGGCGATGGCATTGATCGCCACCTCATGGGGCTGCAAATCGTGACCGAGATGTCTGGCATCACGCCCAAGCCTTCGATCTTCACGGACCGCGCCTTCGAGCTGAGCAAGAAGTTTCTGGTCTCTACGAGCAACATCAGCGGCGGCCCCGGCGCCAGTCCCATCTGGGGCGGCTTCTCGGCCATGTACAACGAAGGCTACGGCGTGTGCTACGCGCTGCAGCCGGACCGCATCAACGTGAGCATTACCTGCTACCACGTGTGCCCGGAGACCAGCGCCGCCACCTTCAAGCGGCACTTGGAGACCGCGTTGCTGGAGATGGTGGACCTCTGCCTCACGCGCAACGTCATCTACGTTGGTTCTTCCAAGATCTAGGCTAACAGACAGAGTTGCAAGACCAGGTGGACAAATTGTCCACTAAATGAACCCATCTTATTTCAACCAATCAACATGTCAAAAGCTTCTAATTGGCCAATTCAAATTTGCGGATCTTGTTGCGACCCTTCAGGATCGTTTTTCCAGATTCGGATGGCCCACAGATATCCAGCACTTCCAGATTTGTCAGCTTTGACACGCATCCGCATTGGCTTCCCGTTCCAGCTCGGATGGTGCTCGCTCGGCTCTTGCTTTGCGGGCTTGGCCTGGTCAGTTTCGGCTCTTTGCCTGCTGTTCAGGCCGCCTTCTACTCGTGTCCCGAGGGCTGCGAGGCCATGCTGTTGCCTCGAGACATGGAAATGATCGACGACTGCTTGTGCGACGACGGCGTGGACACCACCAAGGAGGAGGCGGCGGCCAACGCCATAGACAGCGACGAGTTCGCGTGTCGAGGTCGGTACAAGCCCAAGCGCGGCGGCAGTCTCGCCAAGTCCGTCGCGGACTGCGACTGCTACCATCCGTACGAGAAGGACCATTTAACACAGGAGTGCATTTTGACTAGCTGCCCCCGAGCTGGCAATTACGAGCCAGAACCTGGTGTTAGTGTGGTCTCTTCACTCGCCGACTGCACGTGCACTGTGCCCTACGTGAAGGTGGAGACGTCGGGTCAGTGTGTACTAGGTGACGGTGGCGCTAGGACCAATTACAAGTGTCCGCCGAACTCGACACCGACGCCTGATGCTGCTCCAAGGTCGTTCGCTGACTGCCATTGCAGCTGGGGCTTCGTGCGCAACAACTTTGAGGAATGCGAGCGGGAGTACGCCGCGTACGTGTGTCCCGTCAACTCCGTCAAGAGATCAGATCTGCCGATTGGAGAACGACCCCGCGGGTTTTCTGACTGCGAGTGCCTCTCGAATGGCAACTACAGACGGGATGATGAAGCCCACGCCTGCTGGCCAGTTTCGCAGATGAAGGCGCGCAAGGCGAAGCGAAAGAACAGCAACGTTCGTGGAGAAGCGGACGAGTACGAGTACACGGAATTTGACGTAGTGGACAGAGATACTCAAGTGTACGAGTGCCCACCATTCTCTCGCGCCGTTGCCACGGTGCCGCACTCAGTGGAGCAGTGCCAATGCTTGCCTGGGTACGCCTGGAAGCTGCCGGAAATGACGTGCGTTCGCGCCTCTGCGTACAGATGCCCAGAGCATGCCTACAAACGCACTAAAACTCGGGGGTCCGAGGTTGAGAGTGGTTTTGAAGACTGCGCGTGCGCACGGGGCTACTTCCTTGATGCTGTTGCTCAGCGTTGTGTGCCGTGGATGCTGGCCAACTCGAACTCGTGTCCAGCTTACGCAGTACTCACGCAGTGGCCTCTGCAGAGTAATGATAACTGCAAATGCGTGTACGGGCTTAACCAAACGATTTATGAGGAAGAGGAGGAAGCGCAACGCAAGGCTCAAGCCGAAGAAATTGCTAGTGGTGGCGCAATCGACCAAACGGCACCAATGAAGCGACGAAGGAAGGAGTGTAATACGAGATCGCCCGACAGCACGCAAGCAGATTTCTCTCAGTGTCCTCACGATTCGATTGCTACCAACTGGCCTGTTGCCACAGCAAATGACTGCACCTGTCTAGAAGGCTTTGAAAGGGCTCCTCTGAGCGCAGAGGAGATTTCTCGTGGTGTTGGTGATGGATTTCGTTGTGTGGCTTCATCCGAGAAATCTGTGCTAGCTGCTGAAGCAGCGGCGGCATGCCATGCACCTCAAGCTATCCACCCGCTGAGCGGTGAGTGTCGCCTTCCTGTTGAAGAGATCCCAGTGACGAAACCTTCAAAGAAGAGTAAATTGGATCTAGGCGCCAAACCTGAGGGTGTGCTGTTTAGAGGCATCGAATACGACTACGAGCTCGTGGACGACAATATCATGATTATCCAGGGCGACGTAGCAATCGGTGAGCGCTTTGTCTGGGAGGAAGAAGACCCAGACGATGCAGAGGATAGCACGACCCGGATCGAGCACGTTCTGCATGGATATTACAACTCTGGACGTGACCATCGATGGCCGCACGAGCGATTGTGCTTCCAAGTGGACAAGAGCGCCCGCCCATTCCTGCGCACCTTGCTGTCTGCGGTCGAGCACATCACTCACGCTACTGGTTTCAAACTCCACCGTTGCGGAGGTGACAATTGCCGCACAGACATAAGGTGCATCAGCCACGACTTCGTCGTTGTGCAAGGTGTTGAGTCTTCCTGCTACTCGTTTGTGGGGCGCATCGGAGGACCACAGCGCCTTGGTGTTTCTGCAGACTGCGGTCTTGGCAACGTCGTCCACGTTCTGTTGCACGCCATTGGGCTTCGTCATGCCGTCGATAGACCAGACCGTGACGAACATGTCCGCATTGCGTGGGAATGCATCCCGGAAACCAAGCGAAGCTACTTTGTGGTGGAAGACATAAACTCTGCTCCTACCCCGACCAGGGCCTCAGACCGCGTGCTCGATCCGCCGCCGTACGATCTTTTCAGCATCATGCACCACCCAGTCGATGCATTCGTGCACTCTGTGCCTGACGACGACAAGCCTCACTGGTGTCCAAGCATTATCCCGCTTGTGGCAGACAATGACAAGCGACTGGCAGCTATGCGTGAAATGGGACAACGCGAGCAAATGACCACGACAGACGTTAAATCTGTCTGGGATTTATATCCAGGGCTGAAGAAGAAGCACCACGATCGTCAAAAGTCAGGTGAGAACGGCGAAGCAGAGGCGGAAGACTTGCACGACAGCTTTGTGCACACGGGAGCAGAAGCAGTTGGGACCGAATCGGCAGCTGGACGGGCCAGCCAGCATCGCGGGTTTGGCCAGCGTTTAATGAGTTTCTTGGGTGCCGTAGTGATGCTTGTTGGCTTCGGAGCACTGCTCGCCTTCATCACCACCGAGCTACGGCGACGCGCAATGCTGAGCTCTGATACGGATTACTTTTACGAGGCGCCGCTCATTGACAGCAAGAACGATATCTAAGTCCTCTTGCCCAGTCCGTCGTGCTTTCCTGGTTGTATCGAAATAATTCACACTGCACATACCAACGTAACGTAGCTCATTCCCCACAAACACAGCTTGAAGCATTTGAACCATCGTATCCATTGCGTACTGCGTCGTCGCTCATCGTCTACAGGGAACGGCGGGTGCGAAGTTCCAGATTGCCTCAAACAGCAACGTGAAACCTGTCTACTACTTGTCCTCGGCCTCCTTCTCCTCCGTGGCCTTCTCGTCCTTGGTCTCCTCCTCGGACTGCTCCGGCTCCTCCACCTTGGGCTCCGGCAGCTTGCCATCACCTCCTGCTAATATGTCCGCGAGCCGCGCATTCACGTACACGTCGCCCTTGTCGGCAAGGTACTTGCCCAGTTGAAGCTGCATCAAGAACCAACAGTCAGTAACAAGGCGAAAAAAACTCTCCGGTCGTCACGTTTACTCACGTGCTCCTTGAGGATGCCTCCGTTCTGGTCCTGCAGCAGCTGGATGATGAGGTTGGAGTTGATCTGCACCTCGTTGGCGGCCTCCCTGGCCAGCGCAACGGCCTCGTCCCACTTGCCCTGCTTCTTGGCGTTGAGCACGCGGAACGTGTACATTTTGTACGTGACGGGCACGCGCTTGGTCTGCATGATGTGCACGAGCTCGTCCACGGTCTCCTGGTCCTCCTGGGCGGCGTAGTGCTCCGCCAGCCGCACGAAGCTCTGGTTCTTGACGTAGTGGCGCACGTTCTCGGCCTTGCGCAGGAAGTCGAGCGCCGTGTCGGCCGCGTCCAGCTTGAGGCAGGCCGAGAAGAAGCTGCCGGCCGCGAAGTCCGTGGGGTAGGCCATCTTGGCGTCGCACAGCAGCAGCGTCTGCTGCACCTGCTGCAG
>JAHWLE010000182.1:0-32989 GCA_024679135.1 Phytophthora foliorum
CTATAGGAAAAAACACCTAAACATCAAATAGAAGGCCACTTATCATCAACGTTTCCCAACTCTCCGGCCTTACGCAGTGCTCTACGCAAGTCTTGTGCCTTCTCGATCTGTGCAAGAATAATATATCAGCCAGGCAAGCTCAAGCCCACCGAAACATTACTTGAAGTGAAAACTGAAAGCGACATACAAGTTAGTTTGCTCTTTATGCCCACCCGGCCCGACAGTATCAATCTCACTTTTGTTTTGACTCCGTCTTCACTAAGTTATTTCCCACGAATGTCTCGTCGGGTGCTGCTTTTGCTAAGTTGTGATCTGGACTGCAGTAGACACGACGACGTACTCCATCGCTGCTAGCTATGCAGAAACCGACTGCAGTGGCCACTGTATTCTGTCTCCGCTTATGCAATCGAAGAAAACGAGGCGAAGAAGAACAATGCTGACATTGATGCGGTGAGTGCGGCGATGATTTCGAGCAGTATCGGGAGTAGTGGGCGCAACGTGGCAGATGCAACCCTGCTGCAAAAGATTACGACTGGTGATATTCGCGGGGAGTTCTCAAATTCCAGTCCTCAATCACTGGTTGACCTGGGAACTGCTTGTATTCTGAAAATCGTCCAAGTGCAGCAGAGGCACTTTACAGACGGCAAGTCATTCTCTTGCGGGAGTTGTAGTGAACTACTTCATGGTACATGTTGATGTAGTTATGCCTTTCGCATCTACAGGAAGCCGAGCATGAGCAAATTGCGTGAATCTCTTATCTGTTGTAGATACTTCAGCACTAAAAGATACGAATTGACTTGTGTGCAGGCTATCTTCCCAATACCGGGGGCATCAATTCACAAAACGGTGTATCATCGACTCTAGCGCGAACCCATCGAGAAGGCGCGTCCATAGTATCATCAGTGGATACGTGTACCCACCCAGCAAATAGGCGACTCCACACGTTAGTCATTTACGGTTCCGCAAGATACTCAACAATCAGTTTGCTCTCGACCCAACCGCAATCATGGCAGCGTCGTACTCGGTTTCCGCTTACTACTCTGGTGGTGTCTGTAGCACTGGGACCGCGTACCAAGTTTTCGCTCTTCAAGACGCCAATTGTACAGCAAATAATTGCTCGTCCTCCAGTACGGGTGATTCAGACGCGGAGTCAATCGAGTGCTCCTCGGACTACGTCACTTCCATGACAAGTTTGATGAATGACTCCTCCTCCTACATTATTGTTGCGAGATTTTCGGACGAAAACTGCTCCATCTTGATCAATGCCTACGGAACCACAGAACTCAGTGCCTGCGTGGTGAACAGCTACAGAGGAGGTTACGTGGTCACACAGAATTCAGACGGATCGGCATCAATAAGATATTACTCCGACTCGACTTGTGTATCTGAATACGCGGCAGAAAGCGCTAACAGTGATTTGGTAGCTAGTCACGAGTGCAGCCCCAACAACTACAAATGGTACGTTGGCAACGAATTCGATTTAGCCATCGACAGTAGTGGTGCAGTCGTTGGCGCCTCCAGCAGTGGCGATAAACGGGTTGTTACAGATGACAGTGCCAGCAGTACGGGGAATCCAACCACCTCAGCCTACTCACCTGGTAGCAACGTGAGTGCTCTTGCCATCGTTAGTCTCGTCTTCAGTTGCATTGTGTTTGCACTGGTTACAGTGATAATTGTCTTGTACCGAAGGCTGAAGAGGCAGAAACCAATGGAAACTCGAAGCGGTCTCTGGGACGATGACACCATCACTGCAACTCGAATCCCGCGAAACAAGATCAGCATCAAGAAGCTTCTCAGTCGTGGTGCGTACGGCGAGGTGCATTCTGGAATCTTCAATCGCCAACCAGTTGCTGTCAAAATGCTGCTACCAGCTTCACGTACTGATCTTCAACAAGTCCACGAGTTTCTCACAGAAGCCAAGATGGTTGCAACGATGGACCACCCTCACATTGTCTACTTTGTCGGCGTCGCATGGGATTCACTGTCGGATCTTTGCGTCGTGCTCGAGTTCATGGATGCTGGAGACTTGCGAACACTGTTGAACAAGTACGAAGCTGAGTGTCGACCCGTTGGATTAGATAAGCAGAAGACAACTATTGCACTTCACATCTGCCACGCACTCACATACTTACACTCACTCGCCACGCCAGTTATTCACCGAGACCTCAAGTCCCGCAACATTTTGTTGAACCGTGCCATGGCAGCCAAGCTGACAGATTTTGGAATTTCGCGCGAACGCGTCGACAGAACGATGACTGCAGGAGTCGGTACTTCGCTATGGATGGCTCCTGAGGTGATGTTGGGAGAGAAATACGATGTGAAAGCTGATATTTTCTCGTTTGGTGTTGTGATGTCCGAGCTGGACGTCCACACAATGCCGTACTCGCGGGTAAGGCAAAATTGTCGTGATACCGAGGGCCGTGAAATACCAGACGCTACACTTTTACAGAGAGTGTCAAGTGGTGAAGTTTGCGTAGAGTTTTCCTATATGAGTCCGAATGCTGTTGTGGAGCTGGGCCGTGCTTGTGTATCCATAGAGCCGACAGACCGTCCGACAGCAGCTGAAGCATTGTATCGCCTACAGGTCATTTTGGCCGACGAGTTGAGTGGTTAAGTGCAGCTTCGAGGCTTGATAAATACGACGGATGCAAGTGTGTTCCATCAAGTCGAAGATCAGGCCGAAGCTTCAGCACCACCACAAAACGCGTTAAAGCATCCGTTCAACTAATGTGGATGCTACATTATTTACCTTGGGTGGGCTTTCAAATACTAAGTCGTCGAAGAAGTCCAGCCATCTAGACGAAGAAAACGTATCCAATGCGTCAGCACATGCGGCAAATTCACCACATCAAATAGCTCTACTAAAATCTTACTTGCACAGTGCGCTCTTGGCGACGCATTTTTGGAAGAGCTTGTTATACTGGATAACCAGTGAGCGTGTTTCGTCGAGAACTGGCACCACTGGATGGATATAAACATCAAACTTGTACTTCTGAACAACATCTTCTAGCGCCTCCATGAATATGTCGATCGTGTGCTGCATCCCTTCCTCGACAGACTAAAAGAATATGCAAGTTAGCGTGTTGTAACATTATGTTGAAACAGCACCCAGAGTCTTACCTCGTATTTGCACTTCTCAACAGCGTCCAAAATGCCCTCGCGGCAGTCAATCTCCCCAAATAAAAATACAACTCGGGATTTGTTTGGGATGTTGGCAACGACCCTCCAGAAATTTAGCTTCGGGTAGAATGTGGACTCCTTGCGGAGATGCCAGTGTTTGAGACCTGTTACCAGCGCTGGGCGCAACAATACGGGTTGATTGTGAACGTTGATTTTTCGCCATGCAGTTGCTAGTGTGTGAGAGTCACCACAGACGTAGATGCTGTCTGTTGAGCTTTCGGATAGAGGAGGATTTAACTCAAGTACCTCCTCAATAGAAAGCAGCTGTGCAATACAGGCATAGTAAGCTTGTTCGTTGCGAATCATCGTTCGGTGCAGCTCACGTCCAAGGCGAAGCGGTTCCAATACACGAATCAGTAACGGGAGCACGGATAATCGTCCGTTGACAAACAGTATTTTTACAGCTGTGAAGAAGCAGGCCAAGAGGTCTAGCTCTATCTCGGATAAAGTAGACGACGCCATTTTGTTAGCTTGCACAGTATCAAAACTGAGAGGGGATACTTTCACGCTTCTCATATCTGCGTCAATTCCTGAAATTGGCGGTGTTACTGTTGCGTAGCCTTCATGCCTTGATACCCACTTAACAGTCCAGATTGATGGACCTTCATTTCTTCCTTGTGCTTGTTTAGTGAAAGCTGACTTATTGATTCGGTTGTGATTCCATGCGTCAGCTCGATCAAGAATATCAACAAATGAACCCGAAGGCAGTTGTGCGGCTCCACCTTTACCATTTCCGACAGCGAGCGAGCGATTTCTGCGAAAAAATGATGTTAGTGTGTCGTATGCCTCAGCATACCGACAACAAGCTTCTAGCGCATGCGCATGATTGAGAGCATACGAAGCACTTTGCGGGTCACTAGCCTGCGCCTGCTGAAAACACGCAATGCTATTCTGCACGGCACCAAAGTCCTTAAGAATAGTCGCGATGAATGCGTACGCAGCTCCTGCTGACGGACTAGTTGGAGGTACAGTAGTCTGTAGACACTCCATCGAGCCACTATCTTTTAACAACGATACAAGAACCTTCTTCACGGCTCTATCGTTCGACTGACCCACAAGCACGCGCAACACCATACTCAAAGCCTCACTCTTTTTCCCACGGTCGTGTGCAATCCTGGCGTACAGCAACAGAGCGTCCAAATTCAGTGTCGGAGCCTGAAGATCCGGTAGCAACTGCATAACAAGCGATATAGCCTTCTCCTCGTTGTCAGGATCTTTCGTCCCATACAAAGCCTGCGCCCTGAGAACATCCATCTGCTCTTCCATCCGCGCACGGTCATTGGCATCAGCAAAGATATCCTGACCCTTGCCTTCTCCTCGTCCAAAACCACCTACTTGTCCACTATCCACCCGTACAAATGTCTGCAGCTCATCCAAAACCTCCACCGCCTCTACAAATTTCCCCATTTCAATGCAACACTCTGCCACCTTCAACGCACTGGTAAACGCCAGTCTCGCATGAGTTCCAGAGCCCCAACCCGGTCCTCCATGAGTCTTCCAACACTTCAAAAAATATTTCTCCACCGCTTCCTCGCGCCGTCCGCAAGCCACCAAAATGTCTCCAAGAGCCAGCAGCGCCTCGGGGTTCTGCGGGTCCTCAGCCAGCACCACCTGCGTGTAAATGTCCCTGGCAGCTCGGAACTTTTTCTGCTTCATGTGCATCTCCGCCAGCTCCAAAATGGGTCCAAGTTTCGGGTTTTGGTCGTCTTTTCCTGCATGAATTGAGCACTTTTTCAATATTTTCAGACCTGACGGAGGCTTTGGAGTCACAAAAAACTCAAAATCGCACGTTTCTCCGCTTACGATCTGCGAGTTCTCGGTCGTTGACCCTCTAGAGCTGGCAACAGCAGCTAGAGAGGCGTCTAAAGAGCTCAAAAGCCGTCGAGACGCAGCATTTTGGTGGAACTCCACGGAAACATCTACATTTTGCGCTTGCAGCGGCGTTTGAGGACAGAATTTCGCGTTATACGCGGCGAAAAAGCTGCCGAGAACAGAGCGCACGGACGGAGACGCGTGTGGGGCGTCTGCAGGAGGGACAGTGAGGCGCTTCGTCCACGCGGGCGTCGCGTCCGCCGGCTCCAAGTGCACGTAGAGCCGCATCCTGCTGGAAGGTCGCAATAATGCGGAATATGTTTGACACACCAAACTGAGGTTCGACACATCAAAATAAGAACGAGCGCACTATTCAGGGACTCACATGATGCTGCAGAACTGCAGTGCACAAGCCAAAGTCCCCCTCTCGGTGAAGGGTTTCTCTCCCTTATTGCAGTGGTTCAGCTCGTCATCTTCCTCATTTTTTCTTGATTTTTCCTTAAGTTTCCTGCATTAATCTGCCTCTCGCGCCGGTCGTCACCTGGTTCTGGTCCACTGGCTCCCGAGCACAAGAGGGGCGCCCCCACACATGAGAGGAGGCTGTGTACAGTTTCCCCCCTCTAGAGCGTGGGCTGTTTCGCGACTGCTTAGTCGTCGGCGTGGGCGTTCTTCTTCAGGGCCTCCTGGGCGTCGTACCACTTGTAGAATCGGCCGATGCGGTCCATCTCGCCGTCCTTAAAGTTGTTCCAGACCAGGCCGGCGCCGAGGCCAAGCGCCGTGGCGATGACGATGTCCTTGAGGGGCGAGATCATGATGGCTACGTAGAGTCTTTCGAGGCTGGGGGCTTGTTGCTGACTGAGCAACGAGAGGCGTCCGTGGACCGTCAGAACCCGAGGGGTGCCAGGGACGGAGGGCACGAACATGAGGCGGAGACAGACGCACCGATTTCGACAGCAACAACAACGGATAGACACGAAACATGAGGACGACCCCCCGTCTGGGACATAAACAGCAGATCGCTTTCCAGAACACATATCCTGCAGAAGATGCTACTGTTAAACCGGCAATCCCACCCATCCAGTCTTGTAATAACCTATATACTGATGAAAATACATACCCGATGGGCAGGTGGTCCTGCATGCATCGGCTATAAAAACGCAAAGTGTACTTTCGCTACGCCACGATGTCTCCATCTCATTGGCAGAAACAAATGTTACGTTCGCCACACCAATCCTCTACGTCTGCCACACCAAGTCTCACTTCAACACCCAAGATCTTTACATCAATGCTGCTGGACGTGTCACCACGCGAGGCCTCCTGCCTCTTGGTGTTCCTGACGGCGCTTCTCACGGCCTGGAACGCCTCCGCCAACGGCTTCGTGTGGGACGACCGCTCCGCCGTGCTGTCCAACGCCGACGCGCAGAGCAGCAGCCTCCTCGACGTCTTCTCGCACGACTTTTGGGGGACGCACCTCCAGTCCGCGCACAGCCACAAAAGCTACCGCCCACTCACAGTGCTGAGCTTCCGCCTCAACTACCTCATGGCCAGTGGCCACAGCGCCTGGATCTACCACTCCACGAACGCGCTGGTGCACGCCGGGTGCGCCGTGTTGGTGTGGACAGTGGCGGACGTCCTGTTCAGGCAGCACGCGCGTCGATTGGGCGTTACGAGCGTCCGGGAGAACCCACAGGACGCGTCTCCTATTGCTGAAAGTGATGGGGGGACGGCAGCAATTGGAGAGTCTCAGGGCTATTGTGTGGGGGCGCTGACGGCCGGCCTGCTCTTTGCAGTGCACCCGATCCACTGCGACGCGGTCGCGAGTATTGTCGGGAGAGCCGACTTATTGTGCACTTTTCTGTCCTTGTCGGCTTTTCTGGCGTACGCGAGCGGGGCGAAGCGACGTGAGACGCAGTGGGGAGCTGTAGTGGTGGCGCTGGTGCTGACGATCGCGGCGGGACTGTGCAAGGAGCTGGGGTTCACGAACTTTGCCTTGCTGGTGGTGTACGATCTGCTGCGGATTGGCCATTACCTGCGCGTGGATAGGGGGCTGGCGTTGATGAAAAAGAGAGTTGGGATGGTTGTTGGAGTGGGGATTCTTGCGGCGGTTATCCGGGTGTGGATCAATGGCGAACACCGCCAGATGAAGTGGAATATACTTGCCAACAATGTGGTTGTGCAGGAGAGCAGGCTGACGAGGGTCTTGTCGTATGCACATGTGCATGCATGGTATTTGTGGAAGCTCGTCTGGCCCCGGGTGCTCTGCTTTGACTACGGATACAACACGATCCCCGTTATTGATACTGTCACCGACCCGCGTAACGTGTACACTTTGCTCGCGTATGCTGCAGTCCTAACTGGATTGCGTACAGCGGTTCTCCAGTTGTGGGGGTCGAACAAAGATCCACCATCGTCTCTACTGATGATAAGTATCGCGTTTGGTGTGATACCGTTCGTTCCTGCGTCGAATATATTATTCCCGGTCGGAACAGTAGTCGCCGAGAGACTCATGTACTTTCCTAGTGTTGGATTTTGCCTCCTCGTCGGGTGCGTTATCGATCACACGTTCTCAATTGTGAACAAGTACACCGCACACGTTGCTTCAGTATCTGATGGCGGCGGTAGTCTGGTCCAGGACGAGCCGAGAGTATTTTTCACATGGGCCAAAGCTGCTCGGATCAGCATGCTTGCTTGCGGTGCAATCTTGCTCGCTGTCGGATGCTATCGCAGTCGTCTACGAAATGCGGACTGGGTTAGTGAACAGATGCTCTTCAAAGTAGCAGTAGACGTTGTGCCTACGAACGTCAAAGTTCTATCAAATCAAGCAAAGAATTTGCTGAATCTGGATCCACAAAAGGCCCTCGACTATCTGCGCATTGCGATCGGTATGATACCAAATCACATCGAGAGTCAGACGAATGCCGGACTTGCTTTCGTTACAATAGCAGCGAGGAGCAATCATGACGAGGACCTGTACCTGCACGGTATTCGCCACCTCCACAAGTCTGCCATACTCGCCCCAAGCCACTTCCAGGCTCCTGGGTTTATTGGTGGCGAGATTTTCACACACTGGATGAAGACACGATTGCCATATGGGGAACCTTCTCTTGAAGAACTCCTCGCTAGTGAGTCCGTAGCACGCGCCACGAAGTTCCTAGATCACGCGATCGACTGCAAGAGCGTATACCCGACTCATTTCTATAATCGAGGCAGTATTGCCTACGAGATCGGCGATTACGACACGGCTATTAGCTTCTTCCGCACGACAGAGGTGGCAAACAGTGTTATCCGTGCTCGCAAAGTGGACCCCGAGCTACTCGTAGAACCATCGTCCATTTTCAACATGCTGGGAATATGTTTTAAGCGGAAAGGGGAAGTGGACCAGGCTCTCGAGATGCTGCGGAAAGGAATCGCGCTGTATCCGAAGGAGACCGACCTTCACGTAAACGCAGCTCTAATACTGCAACACGAGGGAGAAGTCTTGGCGGCTGATGCGCAACTAAAGGCTGGTCTCATCGCAGCAACAGGACCCGAACATATTCTCAAGCTTCGCAACATTGCAAAAATGCTGGAGGCCTCTAACATGCTGACAGCCGTGGAATTGGTTCTGGATCGGGTTGCAGAACTTGAACGCGTGTATTCCGAGTAGTACCTGTAGATCTGGTGCTTTGATAAATTTGTTGAATTGTGCACAATTTGCAACTGAGTGGGGCGTGAATTCAAAAGAATTCACTTATGTGATGTGCTTCGTTGCGTTAAACTCGTCTATTGTGTGCAAGGCTCCCCGCCAGGAAAACGTGTAACCTTCAGCGGAAATGCAGGTCGTAGTGTCTGAAATGAAGACGTAGTACGGTGTGCCATCGCAATCAGTGTCCGCATACCAAACGCTGAGGCGGTACGTACGTTGTCGCTGCTACATTCACCCAAACCAAAACAGAAAGAAGCCCGGCAAACAAACATGTATGCATGAAGATAATTCAACTTTGAAAGTGGAGTGAGAGCATTGAGGAAGTCGGAAAATGAAAGATGCTTCGTGTAAAGCAACGAGCAGCTTACAGAAACCACCATGTTAGTTTGCTGCAAGCATTTCGCTAGTCACTGAACAGAATTCATTAACGCTACTGATGTTTTAGAACCATCAGGAGCTCAAGTTTCTTTGAAATACCGCGTGACACAGCACCATGGAAAGCAAATAGTGGCGAGACTTCCTGCGTTAACTGTGTACAGCATTTGATGACCGTTTAGCTTCCTATCTATCTCGCAACGTCAGTTTTAATATCTGCATCGTCAGTAATGTCCAAACAACATGTAAGCGTAGGTTATAATGTATTCAATCGACATACTGCAGAACGAATCTCCTCACATAATACACTGAGCCCTGGCAACGATGCCCTTCACACCACCTCCCTGGTCAGAATCACTTGCAACCGATACAGAGCCTCAGCAGCTGTGGGTCGATCACTGGGGTTTAACGAAATGCAAGCTCGTCCGAGCTCCACTATGCTCTCTGGGCTTGCTCGTGAAAACTCGACATGCAGATATCCCATCGCCACTTGCTGTAGAATTGCAGCATCCGGCAGTCGCCTTCCGTTCGAGTCTCGGACTTGTTCCTTTGCTTGTGCGTACGGTAGCGTATGAACGTCCAGCTCCGACAGCACAACACCGAACGAGAACATGTCTGCTTTCACGTCATATCTCTCGCCCAGCATCACCTCAGGTGCCATCCACAGCGACGTACCAACTCCAGCAGTCATAGTTTGATCCAAGCGCTCTCGCGAAATGCCAAAATCCGTAAGTTTAGCGTCAAGCGCTTTATTCAGCAGTATGTTACGTGACTTGAGGTCTCGATGGATAACCGGCGGCATTAGCGAGTGCAAGTAGGTGAGAGCATGACATACTTGAAGCGCAATGGTGATTTTCTCTCGGTCAAAGCCGACACGGTGGTTCGTAGACTCGTACTTGCTGAGTAGAGCGCGCAAATCACCACCATCCATGAACTCAAGCACGACACACAGATCCGATAGTGAGTCCCAAGCAACCCCAACAAACCCGACGATATGCGGATGATCCATTGTCGCCGTCATTTTTGCCTCAGCTAGGAAATCGTTGACCTGCTGAAGGTTACCGCGCATATGAGGTAGTAGCATTTTCACGGCAACTTGTTTCCCGTTGAAAACACCTTCACATACCTCGCCAAAGGCACCACGACTGATAATATTTTTCACACGAACCTTGTCACGAGGTATGCGATTAGCTGTGATTACATCGTCGTCCCAGAGGCCAATTTGCCCATGCATAGCCGCCTCAAGCGAAGCCGTGTTTCCTGACTGGAGACTGGCAGTAGGTTGTTGCAGGGTCTCCTCCGTCCGCTTCCGGTGCGATCGTCGTTTACAGCACCAGATGCATCCACCAATGACGAGGAGAACTACAACGCCTCCTATACTGATGGTGGCAATTACTGAAGTCTTGGAGCTCTGAGAGCTTGTGACATTGTTGTCGTGGTCGGACGAGGTTGCATCGTTGGGGTGAGCACTATCGTCACCGTCAAGGTAATACCACTTGCTCCAGTTTTCATCGCACATGTGCGTACCCAGAGAGTACTTGTCTGCAGAGTAGGTGTCGGATAGTCCGTTGGCGTCGCATGTGATATCACGATAGTACTCGAGTGTTGCGGATCCATCTGGCTCAAGTCGAGCGACAACGTGAGCTGCTTCAGTTGAATTCAGGTTCGGAGATCCCTCGCAATTACCCGACGCGAAGAAACCATGTGCAAACGACAGAGTTTCGCACTCCCTGTCGCCGAAGACCTCGACTAGAATGAACGGAGAGGTGCCGAAGGCGTTGCGCATGCTGGTCTTGTAATCTGACGTGCAGTCAATCGACGCCATGCCGACACCTGACGCGGTTGCATTGCCGTCGGTGAAGCACGCTTCAATCGTACAGCTGAGATCACTTGCGGTGTACGAGTAGTACGGTGTGCCGTCACATGAGTTCCCCGAGTAGTAGATCCACACCTCGTACAAGCTGCTGCCAGCTCCGACTGAAATTGTTGTCGTAAGAGCGACCAGCGACAGCAGAATTGACGTCGTTCGGACCATATTGTGCTCAAGGAGACAAATTGTCTCTGACCAATGCTTGGAGATGCAAACAAAATGGAAGCTGGCCGTACTACAAGTGATCCGTTGGATTACCGGCGAGGATTGTCAACCGGCGACACTGGAAGCATGGGTGCGGACCTATTCAGCAGTCTCGAGTTTGGAGCCTCCTTGGCCAATATGACCCGGAGCAGCGGCTACCCGCTTGCCTTGATCGGATCGAGCGAAAGACACGAGCGGCCCAACTCAACCGCAGACTGCGGCTGGACCCGGCAACTTGGCCGTCACGCAGTCGGCGTCCATTTGAGGTTTGGGCTTGCTGCTTTGCCTGGTGTTCGACAGTGTGCGGCCGCCCAGCTTCAAAATCACCACAGCTAACCAGAAACAAATATCGGACTTTTCGTCGAAGCCCTCGCTCAGCATCACTTTCGGTGCCTTTCATAGCGACGTCCCCTCATGGTGCGGTCGACTCGTTCGTTGGAATTGCCAACTGAGCTCCGAAATCGTGATCTAGCAGAATGCATAGTCAATCCGTCTGTGACGTGTGAGCAGCTCATCATATAATATATGCGTGGCGTACACAATCTAATTCTTTTTTTTCAGAATGCGTTCTATTTCTAGCAACAGTGCCCGAAATAGCCTGTCTCCTTAAACCTGCACTCTCCACCCGTTATCTTCTCACCTTGTAGCTCCGTTTTACCTCCTCGCCTTCTTTCCATTATATCCTCCCGACTATTTCCGACAGGTAACGTTCCAATCCGACCCCACTAAATCTCCCCCAATCGACTGACGCACGCAATCTGTGCAACGGTCTGTCGCCTGATTTCCGCCCTGCTTCAGTTCCAAAACGGCAGTCTGCAGCACAAGTGACTCTTGTGACGGGTCCAGAGCGACATAATGCGGCGGAATCTGGCGACGGTGGTGGTGCTCGTGGCCAGTTTGGGACTCACGTACCGCAGTTTAATGGCGGGGGTGACGCAGCTGCTGTTCCCGTCGGGCGACGTCACGCTTATCAAGTGGTTGTGGCTGCTTCTGGGGCTGGGGCTCGCGAGTGTCCATCTCAGTGACGTGGTGGACAGCTGCATCCACAATCGGACGACAGCTGGACACCAGTGGTACCTGGTGGACGAGAGCAAATCCAATACTATTTCAAGCACCGTCCAAGTGGAGACGCAGCACTTCCAGGGCCAAGTGAGGAGTTCGACGGGCTGCAAAGCCTTTGGCCTGCAGGTGCAAGGCCGATTCACGCGGCAAGTGCCGAAAAACAGCCAAATGTACGTAGCGCTGGAGCTGTCGGAGCCCAAGCAGTTGACGTGGAGTGGCCAGGTGCTGGTAGCTGCGATCAACAAGTTGTGCAATTGGAGTGGACAGAACGACGCCGAGCTGCTGCACTTTGCAGTTCCGTTGCTGTCGTGTGACCACTCGCAGTTTGGTGCGGACCTTGGAGAGAAGAGGGAAGACAGATTGGTGACCAATTTTGCGGTGGGGAAGGTGTACACGCTTGAAGCGAAGATTCGAGACTGGAGGTGGAGGTGGCTGGCGAGTTCGGTGCTTGCAGTGGCGATGTGGCTTCCGGTTGGGTGGATGAGTATCCCTCCTGTGCACCTGGTGGGGTATGTGGTGACTCCACCGTCGAAGATAGACCAGCACGTACAAAAACAGTTAACGACAGCTAACAAGCGCTGTCTGTTTTGCTTGTCGGTGCAACGCCAGGAACCATCGCCAAGTCTGGATTCACAAGGGTTACGAATCTCGCTTCCTAAGGATGGTCAGTTCCCTGAATTTGAAGTTGGTTCACCGATTGCCATGTGGAGCGGCACAGGACAGCGAGGTGGTGTACCGCTGGCTCATGCAGAGGCTTGTCTCGGTATTGCCGAGGACGCTCGTGCTCTAGGTCGATTGAGCTTCTCGCTGGATGTGTGGGTGGAGTTTGTTGACCGTGTGGCTGGGCGACGCAAGGTGGGGTATCTGCTGGAGGTCGTAGATGTGTCTCAGCAGCTTCGACGCACCGTCATGCGGAGCGCTACAACCGTGAAAAATGCTCTGCTACTTCTCCGCCTAGAACACCAAATCGACAGGAAGGAAACCGAACGTGAGACGGGTATCGCTGAAGTCGAGGATCAAGACCAGGAGCAAGTCGACGAGCCCGTGGACTTCCAGCATTTATCCGTTGAATCGCGCGAGTACCGCTACGAACAGATCGAGCACGAAACGTCTGCTCTGGCTCGCGTTCTCGAGCTAGTAGCGTCGATGCCATCCCAAGGACGACGACGGTGGAGACAACCTCAGCGTTGTTACCAGAACCAGCTGGAGAAAGCTACGTTGTATCGGTGTCTGATGTCTCCTTCTCGATTGCCGTCCGTACCCAGTTACCATGCAATTGGTGTACAGATAAACGAGCGTCAACATTTGGCTATGAATGTCGTGTGCGAGGCGGGTATTTACCGACTACATGGTGCCGGGGACGGGACGACGCCGCTTCTTCGCCAGGAATGGTTCATCGTATCTGCCGATCACCTGCATTTTTTCCGGTCCTTCTCGGTGGCTCCTTCATTGAGTATACCCGTCACTCATGTGCTTAACATTTGCAGCATCGATCGGGTTGGGCTGCTGCAAGGAAACAAGCCCGTTAGTGTCCACCACGAAGAAGGTGCAGTGGCGCGGTGGTATTGCGTGGAGATCCACCTTGTGCTCGAGGTCATTACGCTTTTTGTGGAGACATCTGAAGAGCGTGATCGACTGGTTGTGTCTCTGCAGCCTCTAACTATTGACAACTGCGACGTCAACGTGACAGTTCCGGCTAAAGCAGCGAGGTCCGAGGCAGTTGCTGCATCTCCACTATTCGCGCCAATGGTGCTCAACTCGCAAAATCAACCGGTGTGCCTCAACCAGCGGACATCTCGCTTTGTGGACAGCCTGTCAAGAGAAATAGACGCATCGGCAATACTGAAACTTGTTCAGGAAAGCCTTGGAGCTGGCCTTGAGGTGTTTGCACTTGGTGAGACTGCTGCCAGACTTCGCATCAACAGAGCAATTGTCTTGCGCTTTCTCGATAAGGTCGAGAAGCTGAACAGTCTCGACCTGGACAAGGTGGCATCCGAGATGGCGAGTGAGGACCGGTTTGCGCTGGGACTAAACCTCTATCACACACTTTTGATCCACGCGGTGCTCGTATTCGGCTACCCTCAATCGCATGAACAGTGGAAACTACTGCAAACCGTTCCGTGTTACCTCATGCGTGTTAACGGTGGAATGGAGTCTACCAGATTCACTTTGGCGGACATCCAGCGTGTGATGCTGCGCTGCCCTGTGCCAGTGACGTTGGAGGCATCCAGTCTTCAACGAAGCTTGTCCCAGAACGCAATCATGGATCTTGCAATTGGCGGAGGCGATGCGATCAATGGTTTGTGCCGTACAGTGTTGGGTGTGTCGTGGACTCCCGTACTGCCGTGCAACAGCTCGTACTCAGCTACCAAGAAGACACCTCTTCCGATTCCGGCGGAACTAGCAATTGATGACGCTGATATTCGTACGAGTATGGTGCTCCAGACCAATAGTTCGCCACCAATCACCAAGACGACAGGTATCATCCGCGTGTATGATGGTGGTGAGAAGCTGAATGAGCAGTTGGACGCGGCGTGCACAATCTTTTTGAGCCGTGAATTGCGCTTGAATGAAGTGAACCGCGTCATCTACTTACCGCGGGTATGTGAATGGTATCGAATTGGCCACCGTGATGAAGACGTTGACGATCAGGATGATGGTGTTAATCGACGAATGGGTCCGCGAAGTCAGCGTCATCGCCGTCGGAGCAGCAGCGGCAGCGTCGGCGGAGTAGCAGCGCTTCCAAAGTCTCGAAGTTTCTACTGTCTGCAGCGCTTACTAGGCTTCATGGAGGTGGAGCAGCACCATCGCGTCATGCACCAGCTGCTTGGGGCTGGTGAAGAGTGTCGATTTGTGTTTGATGACTTCTGGACGAGGCCGAGTCGGTTAGCTGCAGTAAGTCTTCTCAGCAGCGCTGGGGCAGCCGCTCTTGCAGTATTCACTGGTTCGAATGCCACTGGCAGTGCCACTCAGGAAACAAGGGCAACTGGTGCAACTGGATCTGATGGCGATTGGCTTGTCGTAGGACAGCAAGGTCTGCGCTCATATTTTTAAGGGAAGGACGAACATGTACCATGCCTATTTACTACTTCACTCCAAGTCTTCTGCCAGCACAATCTGAAGTCTATACAGAACCTCAGCTGCTGTCGGACGCAGATTCGGATCTACCGACACACAAGCCACCCCTAGCTTAGCGATCAGCATCGGACTCGAATCCGAGAATTCGACGCGCAGTGTTCCCATTGCCACCTTCTGCACATTATGGCATCTGGCAGTCGATTCCCGTTTGAGTCACGGTCGTGTTCATTTGATCGTCCGTAGGCAATGTGTGGACATCCAGCTCCGACAGAGCCACACCGAACGAGAATATGTCGGCCTTGCCGTCGTACTTCAGGCCGAGCATCACCTCGGGTGCCATCCACATCGATGTCCCAACTCCAGCCGTCATGGTTTGGTGTAGACTCTCGCGTGAAATGCCGAAATCGGTAAGTTTAGCTTCAAGCGCGTAGTTGAGTAAGATGTTGCGGGACTTGAGATCTCGGTGGATGACGGGAGGTGACAACGAGTGCAATTAGGTGAGGGCATCGCATACATGCAGTGCTATGGTAGCTTTTTCTCGATTGATGCCGACTGGGTGATTGGTTGCTGCGTAGTTGTTTAGCAAAATTTCGCAAATCACCACCTTCCAAGTATTCCATGACGACGCACAGATCAGAGAGTGAATTCCACGCGACTCCAATAACGTTGATGATACGCGGATGATCCATTGCAGCTTTGCTTCAGCCAGAAAATTACTCATGGCGCGAATACTTCCACGTGTTTCCACAGGAAGCCTTTTCACTGCTACGCGCGTACCATCGAACTCCCCTCGTACACTTCACCATACGCTCCGCGACTGAGCAGCTTTACAAGTTGTATACCCCGACGCAAGATTCTTTTTGCGGTAACGACGTCGTCATTCCACAAGCCAGATTGTCCATAAATTCCTGCGATGCGGGTGCCATCCGCGGTCAAACTCGAAGTGCGCTACTGGTAAACATCGTGTGACGCGCTTGAATTGTTGCTATTTAATCACCAACGATACAAGATGAACCCCAGCATGCTCAGCACGATTGCCGTTAATACCCGTCCGACAATTTTCACGACTTCACTTGACTTAGTATCCGAATCTGTAGGAATTGACAAGGAAGACGGGACGTCAGTGGCTGCATTTGAGGCTGAGCTGCTGAAGCTGCCGCTTTCACTGGCCGTGGATTTGTCACTGGATGGGGTCCAAGTACTCTCGTAGTACGTCCATCGATACCCGGATGCGTCGCATGAGCTGGAGTTAAGACCACCTAGGTGAACATCGACATCCTGGATTTGGGCATGTGTTGTGATAGCAACCGAGCCGTTTAAAGAGGGCGTACAGGTATCGTCTGTGTAGTATCGGACCTACACAATTCCATCGTCCTCGAGCCGAATAATCTCGTAGACCGCGAAACCCCATGCATCCACAAGCTTAGTGACTTGCTCGCATGTCCCTGACGCCAACATAGCCGACAACTTTCGCAGTTGCTTTCGTTCGTGAAGGTCTCCATTACCAGGTATGGGGCACCATTAAACGTGTCCGAGATAACTTGCGTGTAGTTCGCAGCGTCACAGGCGTGACACTCGGATTTCCAGACCGTACCCCCTGGTTTACAACCGTCTGAGTACGAGGTCATGTATGCAGCATCCACTCGATTCGGAGTTCCGTTGCAGCCCTCGTCCAGGTTGTACGAGAACACATCGATACCCGCAGTCGCTTTGCTTGCTTCAAGGATGATCAATATCGCCACTAAGAAAGAGCTGCTCATGCTTGATTCCTCGTTGACAATTCAGGAATGGAGTGAAAAGTGAAATGGTAGAGCACCTCGAAATGAGCTCCTCAGTGCACTTCGAATCGCTGAGCGGTATCATGTAGAATTCTCAAGTGGATGGCTGCATTCCACGCAGTTGATAGCTACACTCTTCATGTATGAACAATCGAGTCGATGATCGAGGAAGATAAAATTGATTTGTGACACTGGCATGGTATCGAGTCGATGACATCATGAGTTGTGTGAAGATGTGTGACGATTGCCTTTTGATGCATGCCATGTAAAATGCACAACTGATATATAGAAGATCGCTGCATTTTGTAAACTCTGAACTGAGGTAGGCTCCATCGATTCTAGTCCACAAGTCCATGCCATCTTCACTGTATCTTGCAGCTAATACTGGAACCTTTCGAGGAAAGGTACATAAATCTTGAGGAGATCTGTGGTATTATAGTTGGGTATCAACATGCAGTCAATTTCTTCGTTTCCCGAGGAAGCCACACACTTTGAGTCTGGTCCTAGTAAAGAAAATTATTGCGTATTCACGTATGCTCCCGTGAAGCAGATATTCAACTCGTTCGAGAGAACAACCTGAAGAGTGTATAGTGCTTCTGCTGCCGTCGGACGCAGACTCGGATCGACTGATACGCACGCCATTCCCAGCTCGACGATAGAATTCGGACTGAAGCTCGAAAAATCTACGCGCAGCTTACCGATCGCAACTTGCTGAAGTAGAATGGCGTCTGGCATCCGCTTTCCGTTTGCGTCCAGATTCTTGTACTTCGACTGAGCATACGGCAGTGAGTGCAAGTCTAGCTCCGATAGAACTACTCCAAATGAAAACACGTCCGCCTTGCCATCGTATTTCTCACCTAGCATGACTTCTGGAGCCATCCATAGGGAGGTACCGACTCCGGCCGTCATCGTCCGGTCAAGCTGTTCTCTTGAAATCCCAAAGTCTGTCAGCTTCGCCTCAAGATCACGATTAAGTAGAATATTGCGCGATTTCAAGTCCCGATGGATCACAGCCGGCGAAAGCGAATGCAGATATGTGAGCGCGTGACAGACGTGAAGTGCGATTGTCGCTTTCTGACGATCGATTCCCACAGGATGCTTTCTTGTCTCGAATTCTTTCAGAAGAGCTCGCAAATCCCCGCCTTCCATGTACTCCATCACGACGCACAAGTCCGAAAGAGAATTCCACGCAACGCCAACCAAGCTGATAATTCTCGGGTGATCCATCGTAGCAGTCATCTTGGCTTCCGACAGGAAGGCGTTCACGTGTCGGATGACGCCTCTCGTTTCTGGTAGTAGCATTTTCACTGCAGCGGGAGTGCCATCAAATGTCCCCGCATAGACTTCGCCAAAAGCTCCTCGACTGATTAACTGCTGCGTTTTGACTTGCCGCCGTGCAATTCGCTTTGCCGTGATGACGTCGTCGTTCCACAAGCCGGACTGTCCTACTACTCCATCGCCTAACGAACTGGGATCATTCGCTGTGAGATTCGAGGTACGCTGCTGTCCACTTCCAGGAGGGTAGAAATCGCCAGTGGTTTGAGTATGTCCGGCAGATTTTTTTCCTGTTGATCGCCTACGATACAAGATAAATCCCACCACAAGCACGAAAACAACAATTCCCCCGATGATCCCCACGTTACTACTCGATGAGGAAGAAGATTTTGCTGTTGATGGCAATGACGCGCCATCAGATCCGCTGTCACTGCTGGACGAACTGCTAGCGGATAAATTATTCGACGCAGTGTCCTCGAAATACGTCCATCGGTAGCCATTTTCATCGCAACTTGTGGAGTTGAGCAAATCGGAGTCAACGTTGGTGTCTGTGGCATTGATTTGGAATGTCAGTGTAACATTCCCGTCCAAAGGGGAGTTGCAGTTTTGATCCGTGTAGTAGCGGACGGACAACGACCCATTGCCTTGCGGTTGAATGATCTCAAAGAGCGAATGCCCCCACGCCTCGACGTACATGACGACTTGCTCGCAGTTACCTGAGGCGACCAGGGCGGAGGCTCCTCGAAATGTTTCGCAGTCACTTTCGAACGCTTCCTGCAGCAGGTATGAGGAATTCCCGAAAGCCTTCGATACGTTCGTCTTGTAGTCGGGGGAATTGCACACAGTGTTGTATGACTTCCAGGTCAGCGAATATCCCTTGCACGTGTCTTCACAGGGTAATACGGACTCGAAGTATCCCTGATTGTACGCATCCACTCGACTCGGAGTTCCCTCGCACTCTTCTCGGGAGAGGTAGTAAGCATACGTGTCGTAGGTATCCTGTGCTTCGGACTCATGGAGGGCTATGAAAATAGCTGCAGCTACCAAGAAAACGAATCGAAGGCGGCGCATTGCAGCAACTTGGTTAATGGTGCGCAGGACACTACTTGATATCCATGGAATCGTTTCAGCAAAACAAAAACACGCTGCGCTCCACCCAGTGGTGGTGTTCAGAGCACAACTTTTCTGTTCGAAGCAGGTGGTGCTGTATCAGTTGCAACTACCCCTCACCACTGAAGGTGGTCATACCGTGCACCAAGTGTTTGTCAATATTGCGCAGCGTATTCTAGCACGGCTTTCATTATCGCCCCGCTACAATTCCAGCACTAGGGTCTCATGTAAATCGACTCGATCATGTATTGTTACTGCGCAAAGCTTTACTATCGTTCTATTCCACCACACGAACAGCTTATCCTAACGGTAACTCTTTCGCAAGTATGTCACGCAGTCTGCACAATGCCTCCGCTGCTGTTGGTCGCATGTTCGGATCAACCGACACGCATTCCGTGCCTAGTTCCGCAATCGAGCGCAGACATGGTTTCGAGAAATCAACACGCAACTTTCCACTCGCCACCTGTTCTGAAAAGAGGACGACCGGTAGACTTCGTCCGTTAGACTTGTGGTACTCGGCCTTTTGCCGCGTGTACGGTAGTGAATGCCAGTCTAGCTCTGATAGAACTACTCCAAATGAAAACATGTCCGCCTTGTCATCGTATTTCTTACCAAGTATGACTTCGGGAGCCATCCACAACAAAGTTCCGACTCCTGCTGTCATTGTACTTTCGAGCTTTTCTCTCGAAATCCCAAAGTCTGTCAGCTTCGCCTCAAGTTTACTACTACCGGTAGTAGTATCCTTAATCGTTTTGAGTAGAATATTATGCGATTTCAAGTCTCGATGGATCACAGCCGGCGAGAACGAATGCAGATATGCGAGCGCGTGACAGACGTGAAATGCGATTGTCGCTTTCTGACGATCGATTCCCACAGGTTGCTGTTTTTCTTCGTAGCCGTTCAGAAGAGCGCGTAGATCCCCGGCATCCATGTATTCCATCACGATATTCAAGTTCCAACGATAAGTCCACGCAACGCCGACCAAGCAGATAATATTCGGGTGATCCATCGTAGCAGTCATCTTGGCTTCCGACAGGAAGGCGTTCGCGTGTTGCATGTCGTTTCTCGTCTCTTTTAGTAGCATTTTCACTGCAACGGGAGTGTTATCAAATGTCCCCTTATAGACTTCGCCAAAAGCTCCACGACCGATTAACTCCTGCGTTTCGACTTTATGCATTTCAATTCGGTTTTTCGTGATGACGTTGTCTTCCCACAATCCAGCTTGACCCGACAACTCCCCGCCAACCAGGATTGCTGCAAGACTACTAATGTGCTGTTGGTCATTCTCTTGATAATAGTGTCCTTGAGTCGAGCCTTTTCCACTTGACTGACCACGACACCAGAGAACACACCCTATGATAACCAAGACGGCGACGACACCTCCTACAACTCCCGCAATTAAACCAACGTTGCTTCCTGAAGACGAAGTCGTAGCTGGAGAGGATTCGGATCCAGTTCCGCTATCGACACTTGGACTTCTTGTAGTTCCGCCACTGGAACTAGAACCTCTGGAGGATGCAGTGGGGGTAGAACTGCTTGTGCTCGTAGACGAACCAGAGCTGCTACCGGTACCAGCAGAATACGTCCACACGAGGTTGTTCGCGTCACAGCTAAATGAACTAACGTCGACGTCAATATCCTCGGTTGCGATGGACCCACCGATCAATGGCACCGACTCGAGCAAGGGACTCTTGCATTTGCTGTCGTCGAAGTATCGGATCGACACTGAGCCCGCATTTTCTGTGACGATCGCATACGTGGCGAACCCCCACTCCTCCACGAACGTGATCACTTGGGAGCAACTACCCGTGACTTGGAAAGCGGTGGCATCTTGAAAAGTTGTACAGCCACTGTCGTTGAAAGCCTCCACCAAAATGTACGCGCTACCGACGAACGCCTCAGAAACTACTGTTGTGTAGTCAACGGTATCGCAGAAACCTTGCACCGACCTCCAATCAGAAGCTCGTCGTTTGCAGGTTGACTCGCACTCGTCGGATCCAACATCCACACGATTTGGAGTTTGGTCGCAGGCGTCAGATGTGTAGTATGCGTGAACGGAATATGATGTCTGAGCTCTCGAGCATTTTGGTGCAAGCGTGGCGATTCCTGCAACGAAGAACGCCAGACGATGTAAAGCCTTCATAAGTGAGATGACCCCAAGACAGCGAAAGCAGCAATGCTCAAGCCTGCGAACCATCGCACCCATTTCGTGGAAAGAGCATTGCATCAAGTGAAATCGCCAAATCGAGAAGGCCCAGTGAGTTACTGTCCCCAACAACTCCAGTTCTCCTATCTCTTGAGCGTTTCGGGGTTACCAACAGTTGAACTTGATACACGTGATCCCAGCTCTGGTAAGAATACCGAAGAATGACAAACGGATTAATTCCATTCAGCAGTACCGCATAGCGTAAGGTCGCGTGCCCATTTCTCCGATACGCACTGCCATTACGAAAACGCGGCAGCATTTCGGAATGCATTTCAGTGCTTCTTGGTCCGGGTCTTCTGGATGCACTTGATGAATTTTGATCCAGCCTGATTTTTGAAGTTGAACTTCTTGACAAGGCGTATATGCTTCTGCTGGACCTCTGGGGTCAGCGAACACAAAAGTTACGCACGAACATTTTTTTCCGACAGGTATGCTTTCCACCTTCTGTCCAAAATGTGTCGAAGAGCACGTCACTCACAGCAGTAAATACTGAAATCCAAACTTCCATCGTTCGATGTCAACTTGTACTTGATTGGAGACAGCGAGCGCATCTTCCAGCATGCGTCTTCGGCAGATTTGACGTTGAAGGCATCCGTGCGTCTCGAGATTTACGGCATTGAGCAGCACCAGTCAGCTTCCGTACGACGCTGGCGCATGTATTGCGATTTACGCTGACGCTTTCATTGCTGATGTACATCCCCTCATCACCGATCCGTTCATGGACGTGGAGTACATGGCGTACCTGTTCACGTACAACTCGAAGCACGGTTAGTCGTTAGCTTTAGCACCAACGTTAAATGGCATCAATGTACATCACTGAGAGTTCACGACGACGAAGGAGATGAAGGCTCACCTTGAAAGCGGCAGCAAGAAGTGGCGTCGAACGCGTCGTGCACGGATGATCAACGACAGGTTCTGACGGCGACGGCGCACGCCTCGACGGCTACGCAGCTGCCTGTGGGTCGACTGACCAGACCTGCAGTGGTAGCGTGGCTGCAGCTAGAACATCACCCTGTCGTCGACAAGGCTGTGGGCGAGGCATACTGCAAGGTGATAAGCATGGTGTTCCGTGTGAGGTGGCCCGGACGTGCTGCCTGGAGAAGTCCCTCGCGTTGATGGACGTGAAAGCTGCCGATGAGGGCGATCTGGGCGTCCTTGATTACGTGGGATTACCGGCAAACACTCGAAAATGTTCAGCACGGACGCGTGAACGACAACTTCGTGCAATTTGTGGATTCATACAATAACCAGTGGGGCTACTAGTACCCTCAAGAGATTTCGCCAGCGATGTAGGGAAGTTTTGCTGACCTGTAGTCGATGCTCCCAGCCTTTCTTTCGGCGACTACGGCGATAACGGCGATAACGGCGACAACGGCGTGTACTTGTGAACTTTACTGCGAAGTTAGTCACGCTCTCATTCTTGTATAAGAGTTGGCTTTGGCGCTCGACTCAGAACCGCTTTGAAGCGCACACAAACCACCCGGCACCGAATTAATTACCTACGTTAATGGCTTCAAGGAGAACAGCAGCCCAAACACAACAGTCTTCGACATATTCAGCACAGCTTCGTTCATAATGAAGCAACTCGTCGGGGACTGTACCATGATAATTAGCCTCTCGCACTCACAACTCCACTACAGGTTCCGCAGACACAATTTTCGTTGAGGAAATGGCTATCACCACCGCTACGGACGGATCTAGTAGTGGTGGCCCACCACTACTATGATATATTGGTCACTGCCGACAACCGTCATCGAGTGACCCACTGCTGGACACGGCGATCCCGTCAGCAGTGGTTTGTGAATCACTTAGTATTGTCCACACATCCGGCATGACGGCTCCTTTTGCCATCTAACTCTAGGATATCCACACTGTTTGATACAACGCAAATCCAATAGTAGAGAATAGTGCGAGAAAAAAATCACGAGCGATGCCCACGACCCGAGACGGAGCCAACTTCGTATCCGTATCGCTGGAAGCGATTGAATCGTCATTTCCGTCATTGCTGTTGTTGCCATTACTTGTGTAACAGGTTGGCGGAAGAGCAGTCAGGCGCACGCAGTGAGCAGACAGACGACGCTGTCGTAGCAGCAGAAGAGTGGGACAATGTGCAAGCCGTACCCAGACGGCGACGCCTAAGCGAAGTGAGATCTTGGTCAAAAGATCGCCCACGTTGGACACAGGCAAGCGAGCAGCCGACGAGAGGCCGAGAGCTTAGACAATCGAATTTGCAGTGGCGCGAGCAAGCCACCAGTGCAGAAGACCGACCAGCGAGTCGAAGGGGCGGAACCGAGAGTCGGTGAAACCTACAGTATTGTTGAACGACGACAGAACACGGCAGTAGACCGACGGGTCAGCTGTTTGTGGGAGCGAGCAAGCGAGGCGAGTGCTGCGCACGGAGACGGAAGGGAAGGCGGCCAGTGAGGCGACGAGTTTGCTGTAAGCTGCGGTGTAAGGGTAGGCGTCAGTGGGCGTGAACCCGAGTGGCTAAGTGAGCGTACTGGACGTGCCGGTGTAGGTAGCGATAGCTTTACTAGCTCGGCCAGTAGTTATTGAAGGACAAAGCAGAATACAAGTAGGTAGGGCGCTTGGGTAAGCAAACTACCGGCGCAAGGGGCAACAATTGGTCCCTTGAAGCCATTTACGAGTTCAGTTGACGTCCAAGACGGACGAGTTACCGAGTATACAGACCAGCCCGGCGTGCAGGGTATTGAAGCCACGTTACATGGTGGTCATACAGGGACTTACGTTTGAAGCATTGACAGGTGTGACGAACGCAACCCAGGTGACGGCAGGTAGCAGTGAAGGGAGCCAGCTCGCACTCTTCACGAACCCGCAAGGTATTTTCAGCACTTTCTCAGGAACGTGGGAAGTCCCACCAGGGCGCTCGTGGAATGGCAAGTACTGGGCAGAGGCGGCCAAGCGGGAGAAGAAGAAGCGAACATCAAAACCTGAGCGGAAACCGAAGCGCAGCACCAGCGTGGTTGCCAAACCCGACAAGAAAGCAGTAGTGTTGATGAGCCAAGGTGTCGAGCAATCGAGTGAAGAGTACGACTCCGAAGAGTCAGAGGCGCAGCTGCCTCCACCAAAGAAACACAGAAGACATCGAGCGGCCGTGAACAAAGCGACAGCAGCAGACCGTCCCAGCAACAGCAAGAATAATCAGAGCCAGCGTGATAATGGGGCTCGAGGCGGCAGGCAGTTCGACAGCAGGTGCTATGCTTGTGGCAACGAAGGCCACTTCGCTGACAAGTATCCTGACCCGGAAGCGAAAGCGCGCAATGACGCTTACTTGAAGCAGCGTGCAACAATCAGAACGGCAGAAAACGGGCGTAGTACGGGGACTACCACGTCTGACAGTCAGCACGGATCCCCACAGATGACGGTAGCGACAGTGGCGGTGGGGACGCCATCGGCTCCAAGTGTAGATGAGCAGATGTGCGTAGAGAGCGAAGGAGGCAACGATCCGAAGCAGCCGACAGAGACGGCAGCGGCAATCAAGGCAGTTACGAGTACCCGGCTAAAGATGGACATGACGGAGAGAGATGAAGACCGGGCGGCGCGGTATGTGGCCACTGTGCGACCAGCGATGGCTGCCGCGCGGTACGTACGCAGCGACAAACGAAGATAAGCGGGAGACAGTTCTGACGATCCAGAAATCCGGCAAGGACGCGAAACAGAGGAAGGCGGACGCCAGGAAGGTCAGAACGTGTCGGAAATTGAGGAAGGCGCGGCAGAGTTAACCCGTACGAGAGAGCAAACGACGGACAGTAACGCTGGCCAGGTCGACGAGTCAGTGCAGGAGAATGCAGCGACCTCAGTGGACGTGATGACGACTCGGACAGCAGCCAGAGAATTCAAGAAGGCGGTAAAGAAGCGTCGAGAGCAACGCGCAGCAGACAATCGAGCGGAGATTGTTGACCGTGAGAAGGTTGATCAGCAGCGGGCAACCGAAGAAGCAGCACAACGAGCTGTACGGGTGCGGCAGGCCGGACAAGCTCGAGAGGAGTTGGAAGCCCGACGGCGTCAACGACGCGAAGACGGTGACGTGCCGAGGTCACCAAGTGACGAGAAGGCGCGGGTGAGTCTGGTGCAGCGACGACGAGGGACGGTGTTGACGACCACGGCTGGAGTAGGAGACGCGAGCAACGTGGAGGCAGATGACGGTTTACCCACGGCACTGATGGACATGGCAGGCGGCAGGCACCACGTCAAGCTCGACAGCGGCGCACGTTACACGGTGGCAGGTACAGACTGGATGGCTCGCGGCGACAAACAGCGAGGGCAAGCTCCGGTGGACTATGTGGAGGGCATCGGTTGTTTCTTGCTCGACGTGCTGGGCGTGTGGTCGTTCAAGATGTACAACGTGTTCGGGCAATTGGTGGAAGTAGATGCGTGCATTGTAGAAGGTTGCACTAGCGAGTTCCTGTTAGGTGTCGACTTCATGAAGGCACACGAAGCCATGATGGACTTTAGCACGAACGAGGTGCACTACGCCAAGGACGAGCAGCGGGTGGTGATACCATTCAAGACGTTCGACAAAGGCGACAAGTCGAGGATAGCAGCAGTTCGGACAGTTGAGCGGGCGTGACTAGCCAAGCGTACAGTGACGCCAATGCAGGTGTCGGTGACGGTGGCAGACTGCGAGAAGGGCATCTTCATCCCCAACAAAAACTGTGGCGCGGAAATGTTGGCACTGACAGTGACAGAGGCACGCAATGGCAAGGCGTGGGTGCCAGCTATCAACGCGAGTGAAACTTCCACCACAGAAGGGATTCGGGACGTGGATTCCTATTGATGATGACATGAAGTTGCTGAGTTTGAATGGCGAGATGTCTCGCGAACGGCTGGGCGAATGGATACGAGAGTTGAGCAGCACGTCGAACGATCCATTGGAGAACGAAGACGAGGTGGACATCCGCACGGAAGGCAAGGGTGGCCGAGTGCTGATCATGCAGTTGTTGAGGGCCTACAGGAAGGTGGCGTCGAGCGAAGGCGATTGCCCTCCGGCCACAGCATTCGATGTCGAGCACCACATCGACACCGGAACTGAAGCACCCATCATGTTGAAAAGAAGGCGGCAGGCACAAACAGAGGACGCCGTCATCGACGACAACACGGAGAAGATACTGAAAGTGGGCGTCATAGAAGAAGGCAACGGCGCGTGGGCATTTCCAGTGGTGCTAGTTCGCAAAAAGGATGGAGAGGTGCGATTTTGTATTGACTACAGGGCGCTCAACAAGATTACGAAGAAAGATGTTTACCCACTTCGCGAATTGACGAGACGCTGGAAGCATTGGTAGTCTTCCAAAAAGCTCACAACACGTGATTTGTGACGGCATAAAACCGAGATCTGTGTCGCCTTTGCTCCGCCAGATGTGCGCCGTATATGAGCTGCTTGCGCGCTACCCGCCCACCAATAATAGCACATACGAGCGGCATAGAGAACAGGAAGCAAGGTATCTGCCCTCGCTCATTTGTAGTTCTTCCTTTCTAGTTCTTCCTTCGGTCCTCCAGCAAAGCTGCGCCTGTAACTCTCTTCAACGACTCATCGCACCATGGTTCGCAGTTCGCTGGTCAAGCTCGTCGATTCAATATGCAGAGCGCAGAGGGACCACCAGCGAAGAAGACGACTCGTGTGGAAGATCGTTGCTCTGCTGCAAGTTCGAATGACGCTTCGTGTTCGTAAATACCTAACGTCAAACGTGCTGATCTCGACGTCACAGTGCCCCTGGGCGACTACCTATCGAACACGGAATGATGGGGCGTTCATCAACACGGTATCACTACCAGTAGCAGCTTTTGATATGTTGCTGCTCTGTTTTTCTCGGCATTACATCGTGAGGAGTGGGCCTGGCAGGCGAGGACGGCCTCCTCGGATGTACAGCAAGAATAACGTCCTCGCTTGTATCCTGGATTTCTACACAGCAGCCGTTGAACTCAAGACGTTTTGCGAGTTGTTTGGAGTGGTCCCGTCAACGACTGGTTCTGCGCCTCCCGTGCATTCTGTTGCTCCGCCTGTTGCAAGCGAAATTGTCGGTCGCGCTCTTCTCGAGCTGCTTCTCGTTCTTCGCGATCTCGACGAAGCTCTGCATCTCTTGCTGCTTGCCGTTGTTCCATGATCATCAGCATCCCTATCAATCCTTGTTCGTCGTTGCTTTCTGCTGGTGGCTCGCTAGCTAGCGAGTCAAGTACGGAGTCGAGGCGAATGTGTCGCTGAGCGGTTTGACTCAGCATAACTTGAGGTGCTGGTCTGATGGTTGATAACAGTTTCGCCAGCTCAGATGGGCTAAGCCCCGAGCGAGATGTTGCTGTCAACTGCTGAGGTGTTGGCGGCGTTTGTTGTTCCGCGGCAACAGATGCATTATCGTCAAACGAAGACATCTCCTCGCCATCGACGTACGCATCATGACCGTCATTGCTACCTATCGAACTGCCTGCGGCACATTCGTCGGTTGCATCGCCTTCTGCGGCACAGATCTGGCTGTCATCGAAAGACAGCTCTCGGCTCACACCCCCTCCTCTGTGTCGACGCAGTCCGAAGCGTCGTCGTGTAAAGTGGCAACGGCGCAGCGCGACTCAATCATTCCGAAGACTCGCTTGGCAGTACGAACCTCCTCTGGACAATCAGGGTCTCCTGTAGGCTTGGGCTTGTTTTTGATCCCCAAGAACTTGCGCTTCAAGCTCTCTCCGTCGCGTTGCGGCCATCCAGCGGGTAGATGGGCGTTGTAAAGCGATGCCACACTTTGCCACTGCTCAGCTCCAAGTGGGAGCCGCGCTTCAACCAGCTTCAGCACACCTGTGATTAAAACATCAAGCAATTACTATCCGGTCGGTGAATGAGCCTGGCGTTTATATACGTACGGTTAACCTCTGCACTCTTGGAGGTTTTGCCCTTTGTCTTCCTTTTGCCGCTGGACATGATGACAAGTGTGTTGATGCTGTAGTTACGCCTGGTACGTTTAGAAATGAATAGCACGTCCAGAGCACTCTGTCTCTACAGATGCATGGCTACAGTGGCAAGTCTAGTAGCCTCTAGTAGATAACACTGCTCAACGTCCTCGAGATCTCCCTCAGCGTCTGATGAGATTTGTGCGTCTGATGTGATTTGTGCGCCGCACAAGCCTGAGTTTGCTCAGACGTGAAAAGCGTCTGACCAACGCGTATGACAGATATATGTGGCTTACTCCGCCATCTGTGTTCATCTTGTGCTCAACGCCTTGTGTAATTTTTGGAAGACTACCATTGGGCAGTGCATTGTTGTTTACCACTCTCGACCTAAGAGCTGGGTACTGGCAGATTCGTATGGCGGCTGCAGATCGTGATAAGACTGCGTTCACAACGAAACGAGGGCTCTATCGGTTCAAAGGATGTCCTTTGGCCTGATCAACGCGCCGTCAACTTTTCAGCTGCTAATGAACGGTGTACTTCGAGGACTCACGTGGATGGCGTGTTTGGTGTACCTCGATGATATTGTGGTGTTTACGCGTGGAGGTATTGAACGGCATGTAGTTGAGCTGGCTAGCGTGCTAGAACGACTTTCTGCAGCAGGCCTTACACTAAAGCTGAAGAAGTGTGTTTTTGATACGAAATCGATGGAGTATCTCGGGCACGAGTTAAGATGTGATGGTGTACGTCCGGTGGAGAGATTGATCGCAACAGTCAAGGAATTTCCGAGGCCGAAGGACCCCACTGAAGTGAAGCGGTTTGTTCATCTGGCAGGATACTATAGGAAGTTCATAGAGGCGTTCGGATCAATTATGGCTCCCATGACATTGTTGCTACGGAAAGCTACGGAATGGGAATGGACGGAGGCACAAGAGTTCGCTTTCAAGCGAATGAAGGCGATTCTGACGGCAAAGCCCCTGCTCATTTACCCGAACTTTGAGATGACCTTGAGACTGGTGACTGACGCCAGCAAAGTTGGACTCGGTGCCTGTTTGATGCAAGATGCTGGTAACGGGTGGAAGCCGATTGCTTACGCGAGCAAAGTGAACAGCCTGGCGGAGGCTAACTACTCGATAACGGAACTAGAGTGTTTGGCGGTGATCTGGTCGGTGAAGCTCTTCAGGCCTTATCTGTACGGTAGAGTCTTTACTATAGTTACGGATCACTCAGCCTTGCGATGGTTGATGACAAGATCAAGTCCAGCGGGTAGGCTGCACAGGTGGTCGCTGACGCTACAAGAGTACGAGTTCGAAATTGTTTATACGCCAGGCAGCACGAATGTAGTGGCAGATGCGTTGTCGCGCGCGACAGCAGCAGTATTGGCAGCGGTGGGTAAGAGGTCGAGAGCCACCAGGCAGCGCACGAAGACGGAAACAGCAGACAGCAGTAAGACAGCCCCTGTGGTGGCGTCGACGGCGAGGCAGACAGAGGTAGAGGCGGCGGTTGACCCCATGCTGCACGAGGCAGACGAAGACTCGCAGACGGTGGCTGCAGAGACGCCAGAGACTCTGAAGCAGGTGAAGGACACGCCGGGCAATGGTAGTCACAAACACAGAAGCTGGAGAAGCGACGCGAGAAGTGGCGTCCCGACCTTTCACGCGAGCAGCAAAACGGCGTGCAGATGAAGAAGCACGGCATGAACGTGAACAGGTTTTGGCAACAGCAGTACCAGTTCAAGTCGACGCACGACCAGTGGCAAGCAGTAATGGCGTACGACACGAAGCAGTGAACGAAGGCGGTGAGCAACGAAGCCGCGATACGTTGGACGGCGGTGCTGAACGACCGCGAGCAGCGACAAAGGACGGCGGAACGCTGGCGACGAAGACGACACGCGGAACGGTGCAGATACCGAAGTCGCGGCAGGTCGATGTGGCTCAGGGAACGGAAGTGACAGCAGACAAGCAACCCAGAACTCGGACATGGAGGCAAAAGCATCAGGAGGTTGCCCCGGACGACGAAGACGAGTCGGTGACGACGTACGAGAACGACACGTCGCTGCAGTTGACGGACGACGAGATCGTCGAGGCGCAAGGTCACAGCAAGTTGGTGCAGACGCTGTTGAAGGCGAGCAAGCATCAAGGCATGGAGGTCACGAAAAACTACGGCTTGGCGTTAATCCAGACACCTCAGGGACGAAGAGTGATCCTACCGCCGGCGTTGTGGCCAAATGTGTTCAAGGGTCAGAAGAAATCCAGAAATGCCAACTATCAAGCTGCTGCAAGAAGCCGAGTACTGTTTCGAGAACGTCGCGAACGGGTTGCACGAAGAATTCTTGACCGTAACGACAGAGCATGCGGGCTGCGTCGACGAGTTCCCCCAAGGACGAAGCCACTGGAGGCTTTAGGGCTGCAACACCAGCCGAGAAATACTGCATATTCACGCCTCCAGCATTGAGCCACGTCATGCGCTGCTGATCACCGAATGGTGTGAAGTGAAGACTAGAGAGGCCAAGCATGCCAAACTGGAAGTCGTAGAGCCTGATGAGGATCCCCGGATGCGGCTGGAACCGTACGGCGACTGCATGAATAACCGACTCAACAAAAACAGATGGGTGCTTACCTCGATGTTCCGGCGACGTGATGTGGTCGTGAACGACAGCCTGGATGGATGTAGGACCGAACACGTACTTCGACGTCCTACGAGCTGACTCGGCTCCGGTGGTCGGAATTGAAGTGCGCGACGTCCCGGCCGTGGTGATGACTTGAACAAAGCGAGTGAGAAGGCCCGGTTGATGTAGCAATTGCTCCATGATACGCTCGTCGAGAGAGGGGGCCTCTCGGCCAGCAGAAGTCGAACTCTGGGCGGCGGCCTGACATGCGGGTTGGAATCGTCTAGTCGTCGGATGTGCTGAAACAGGATCGGCACGACTAGAGTGTAGATCAGACAACGATTCTAAGTGCGAATTGCGAGCGGCCGCAGTTGGGTCATGATCAAGCTGGACTGGGCTGGAACGCTCGTCGAGCTCTTGCTCGAACAGGGAGACAATGCTACTGGCCTGCTCCGCCGATGCAGTAGGACTGCGCGGTATCGACGTGTCCCGTTGTTGGGCCGGTGATGCATCGGTGATACACCTTGGGTCAGAGCAGAAGGACGAGCCAACTGTGATACGCAGGGCGGCTGGTGCCGGTTGATTTTCTTCCACCACGAATGTATAGTCGACAGCGGGCTGCACACGAAATGTACGGATCTGGCCTGAGCGTGGGACGATCCATTGGCGTGTTGATTGCCCGTCAGGCATATACGACGGCTCCACGAGGCCTTCCAGAAGGGCTGCTATCGAGTTGGATGCTGGAGCTCCGGCACTGCCATCCAACATGCGAGCCAGAATCGTAGTTTGCATTTCGGTGAGGCCGTCACGTGACATGGGCGCGTGAAGCGGAATGCGTAGTAACGAAATGGCCACTACGGGGGCCATCGGCGAAAGTTGAGCCGGTTCGACGAGGACAACGCGGTCTTCTAGCTCGAGTCAAGCTAAGTGACCTTCGATACCGACTACTTGTCCGTGCCAGAATCGAGCAGCTGATTCCGTCCATGCGGCCTGTCGAAGAAGCCTGCGCAGTCGTGTTCTCGTCGCTTCGACCTTGGTGGCCACCGCTGAACGGGCGGTAGCAACATCGATGTCGCAAGTGACCGGGTCATCAAGGTCAAGAGAGCGAATTGTCGCCATTTCGGATGACAGGGCCGTGACCTTGGCGTAGAATGGGTACCCTGCGATACCGCGGACTTGCTCGGGCAGCACGAAAACATAGCCATCCACTCATAGAGACGCGTGACGAGCGTGATGAAGGGAAGCGGGAAAGACGGCCGGAGCTGATTGATGTAGTATTCTAGACCAGCCGAGTCGGTAGCAAATCGCAGAATGATAAAGTTGGTCGATCAATCGGGTGGCTGGTCTTGCAGCCATTCGCTGTGCTGTTTGAAACGGGTGGAGACCAACGACGACATCAGCGAAGCCAGCGCGAATCGGCAAGACTGAGCCCTTCATCCAACCTCGCAAAAATTTACCTTCACCTGGCCAAGGCCAGGCAAAAGTGCACAATCTCGTTGACCATCAACGCAGTAGATCTTCTCGGCACCTAACAATTATGGACAAGGCTTGAATGACCTTATCCCGCCATGAATTTTAATAAATCAACGCATTAGGCTAAAATAATATATTATGTAAGAGCAATTTATTTTTTATACACTGCCGTCGGTCGCGAATCTAGGTCAACCGCTATGCAAACCACCCCTCTTTCCAAAATCGACTGCGGACTTGAACCTGAGAACTCAATACGCATTCTTTCCTAAGAAACTTGCTGCAGAATCGCAGCACCCAGTAGAGTTTTTCAATTCGAGCGACAATTTGCTGTGCATACTGTTGTCAAGAAGACGCCTCGACCAGCTGCGGTATACCGGTAAGATAC